>JAYMFT010420671.1:0-17669 GCA_038088735.1 Panulirus argus
ATAAAAAAAAAAAAAAAAATATATATATATATATATATCCTATCCTAAGCCAGGTACCCATTTCACTGACCAACCCCTTGTAATGGATGAGCAGCAGGGTTGATTGTGGACCGACTGCTGCAACCAGGATGCGTCACGGTCAGGAACGCTAACTGCTACACCACAGAAGTCCACGTGGGTATATTCCTCTTGCATGCCTGGTGAATCTATTTTTGTCATCTAACAGGTCTCAATCTATTTCTCTCATATACCTGAAGTGAATCTATTTCTATCATTTAACAGGTCTGAATCTCTCTCTCTCTCTCTCTCTCTCTCTCTCTCCCTGAACTGAATCTATTTCTATCACTGCACAGGTCTGAATCTCTCTCTCGTATACCAGATCTAAATCTCTATCTCGGTCACTTGCCCAACTTGGATCTTTCTCTATGGAATTCATCCCCCCAAATTCATCTACATATCGTGAATACATTCCTAGTGATTCGTCGGGTCTTTATTCGTGCTTGCCCCCATTCACCTGCCTCCCGTTTCCTTTCACTACCCTGGCATTCATATAAGTTTTACGACTGTATTGCGTTATTCATTCCTCCTTATGACATGCCTACGTCACTTCCTCAGGTCACAAGTGTAATGACGACATGAAACAATCAAGAAAGAAAAAAAAAATTCCCGGCGGTTTTGTTTAGAATATAACCCCACCCTGACCCATGGAGATAACGGTGCGACACTTGAGCGCAATGGTACAACCCTTAAGCACAACGGTACGGCCCTTGAGCACAATGGTAAGGCCCTTGAGCACAATGGTAAGGCCCTTGAGCACAATGGTAAGGCCCTTGAGCACAATGGTACGGCCCTTGAGCACAATGGTAAGGCCCTTGAGCACAATGGTACGGCCCTTGAGCACTATGGTAAGGCCCTTGAGCACAATGGTACGGCCCTTGAGCACAATGGTAAGGCCCTTGAGCACAATGGTACGACCCTTGAGCACAATGGTACGGCCCTTGAGCACAACGGTACGGCCCTTGTCCACGATGGTACGGCCTCGAGCACAACTGTAGGTAATGCCGCACGTAACCTTACGTTAGGTAATGTTTTATCCACCTCACACTATAAGAGCAGGAACAGTTCCTTGTAAATCCTTGCTGATTTTAACATTTCTCAAAGTCCGTGCTAATTCTAACATCTCTCATGAACAGTTCCTGTTAAATCGTACTGATTTAGACATCTCTCATGTGTGTTGAGTCGTACCCAAGCCTATGTTACGTTCAGAGAGACAATCTTCGAAACTTGTGTTAAGTTCATGAAAATCTCAGTATCCAAAGAAAGTTCAGAAAGACTATAATTGTAAATTTTAAGCGGGCAAAAGATGAGCAAATTTCAGTCGTAAGTCTAAATGAAGAAAAAAATATATATTCCTCAAGTGGAATGTCAGGCGGACTCGGGTTACGTCATCAGTCATTCCTTAAAATGTTGCCCTCTTTGTCCCCCCAAAACCAAGACGTGACCCAAAACAGCTGGCGATTGACCCTCGGCGGTGACCCCGACCTGATCCCGGGGAGGGAGGCGCATTCGTGAGGAGGAGGAGGGGGAGGGTTTGGATGGATGGGGAGAAGCGTGCGAGGGTAGGGGGGCGCGCATAAGGTGGGGAGGGGAACAGGAGTAGGGGGTTGAGGGTATGAGGCTCGTTCTGGGGTAGAAGCTTAGACGTCTAATACCCAAGATAAACTGAAGGAAAATCATCGTAAGAATATTCGAAGCAAACGTTTGTTAACATATTTGGAGATATTCTTAAGTTAAAGAATACATACTTTTTCAGTTACACACGTATGTAAGCTAGAATAAAACACACACACACACACAATACCATAAACTGAATTATGAAACTGTGGGTGTGGACAGCACACAGAAATCTAAAAACATGCACGACATTAGAGAAATTTCAAGAGATGGGTCCGCATGAGTGCAGAGCTCCCTCCCCGTACAGTGCAAATAGGTCATCACAAACACACACACATCCATACACATACAACACGAGTGCCAGCAGAAGGACACTGCCTGGCACACAAATGCACGCAGGCAACACTTAACCCACAGTTTAACCACTATGAAACACGAGTGGGGGCTACAGCCACTGACCAGCCTCCGTCCCTGCGGGAGTCTTGCCTTCCAAATTGCGACACAAGATGGTATGCAGGTGCAGCTTCTCACACACCCGTGCTGTGGGCGCTTCTGTCTGTGCGAACCCCGGCCCTTCCTGTTGGGGTTCGTCTCACACACCCACACTCGAGCCATCGTGTGAAGGGTTCCCCCTCTACCTAAACGAACCTCCCATCCCTGATGCGTGAGGCGCTTGCCTGTCTCAGCCCCGGCTCTCTAGGGTTGTGCGTCCACCCACACGTCCTCCACCAATTCTTCTGGTATCTACACGTACACTTTCTGGCCCACACTTTGTTCGATGGGTAGGTATGGGGGGGGGGATGAGGAAAGCTTCCACCCTAATACACACACCTCGGTCCGTGCTGTGACGCCAGCTCTACAGACATAATCCTTAGTTCTTGATGTTGGAGGGGGGCCTCTAGATACAGCCCTCTGCTTGTGTCAGGCGAAGGGACTTATTTATACCCAGGGCCCTCTGTCTGTGCCACATGGGAACATCCTACCCCCACGAACGAACGGATGCAACTGGTGGACTAAGTATGTGTTGGAGCTTGCTCTTGGAATTACGGATGACACATTAAAAAACAACACAAAAAGTCTTTATATATCGGGTGGGTTTCGCTGTACAGTAAAAATGTACAGGTGCCCCTTGAGGCTCCACTTATCACTGCTGAATAATCCGCTACTATCTCCCCTTGGAATCTTTCAGTCAGTTGAGGGAGGATGTGCCAACTGAGACCGACAACAAAAGGAAGATTTGTCAACACGTCGGAAACAGAAGATATCGTTTTGTTTACATATAAGGAAGCCTATTCTTAATCTATTCCCCCGGACGCGTACACCTTGTGACGCCGTTACATTAATGGATACCGGTTTTCGTTGAGGATCACTTTTTTTTTAAGTCGAGGTTCCTCTGCTGGGCTGGCGAGCTAGTGACTGACTGACTGACTGCTTCCTCGAGTTGATCTGTGTTGGTCCTCCACCGCCCACACCCACTTTCTCGCTTGTGACCACCACACCAGGTCAACTCCCATGAATACCTGAGTTCACCTGGGCTACCTATTGGTGCCTCGCTGTTTGCCCTTCCTGGAGTTGTTTGCTGTTGCTCTTTGCTCTTCAGTTTACTGTAGCCATGTAGGGTAAAGTGGCTGTTTGGTGTACCAGGAGCGATCGCAGGAACAGGAGTCTGTTACTTTAGCTATGGCCGAAGAGCTCTTTGCTGTTCGGAAGTTTAATCTACTTATGTATGAGGATGTTCATACCATTAGTTCTTCATTTACCGTACAGCATTTTTTTCTGTGACTATTTAATGATAACAGTTAACATCATTTAATGTATCAACAGTTATGTAATATGATAACTGTCGTCATTTTTACTGTACTAAAAACTGTAGGGAATTACAAGCCCTAGTCTACATACGTAAGTTACAGCCAATTGTTTTCTGTCCCTATTGTTTTAATTGTATGCTTCAACTTTATTTTTACCGTCACCCTTACTGCATACGTGGACTGCAACAACAGAGAACCCGCTAGAAACTGCTTTAGAATTAGTTGGAGACGATGGTTTCTGAATCTCTCGTGGCCTAAATCTTCATCAAGCAGCGGAGCCGAGAGGAGAACGTGGGCAGACGTGCAGGAACGTGAGGCTGTGGGAGTTGGGTCTAGTGAGAGACCCGACCGCCTTTCGCAACGCTAAGGTTCCCTGTCCATTTCCCTGCGCGGAGACTCACACGGCGCAAAGCCTCTGGTTTTAGTAAGCTAGTTAGCGGAACCCGGATGAGGTTTACAGTAATGGCCGGTTATTCTCTCTCTCGCTTAGAAACTATTCTTTATTCCCCAGGTTGGTTGGCTGTTTTGTGCCTTGAGCCTACAGACTGCCAGGGCCAACGGGTCGTGATCAGGCTATATTCTCAGAGTATACATGACTTCTGTTTAACCTTACAATGTACTGGAAGAATTTATGACACTGAGAAAGTTTGTAAATATTTGATGTAATTTCTTTATAGCCCTCCTCCCTCTTGTTGACTAAGCAAATCTATATCTACATCTACACATAAATCCACAAGCATTCCCTTGAATGTATGTCAACATGATACCGGGTAAAGATATCTGAAACCTATCTGGAAAAAAAATAATAGAATCTTAATTGTTTGTCTTACCAAACGATATTCAAGATCATCAAGGACTGAGTACTGGAACCCTGAAGAGAAGACTCGACGGGTGGCTACAAACAAAAGGACGTGCATATGCATATGTATGGTAACAGAGAACATCAGTAATGTCATACAAGCAGGATGAGCGGTGAGCAGTACGCGTTAGCCCTGCCTCGCGACAAAAAGAAAGAAGAAAATCTCGTCCTATGTCTTTGTAGGCAGCTACTCTCTCTCTCTCTCTCTCTCTGTCAAGTGTTCCGTTCACACCACCTCCCTCCCTACCTCCCTTCTTAAAGAACGACTGGTTGCCTAGCCTAGCCCCACCATCAACATACGGTCCTTCTCTTGTCCAGAAACCATCAGGTAGAGATATCGCAGCATTTGGCACGGGACGAAGGCCATCAGTTACCATCTCTACTCTTTCATCTCCCTCTTTCCTCTTTCTGCTTTAGTTTCTCTTCCTTGCCCATCACCTGCTCGTGTTTTGATCCTGGGGTCGTTTATGTTTGCTTTTCAGATAGTGGCGTGTGTTTGCTGGGGGTCCTCTCCACTTGTATGTGCTAAACACTAGTCCGCATTTGTACAACGGACTTCTTAAATGGGGATCCTTGTGGTTTACGCTGGCGGCAAACACTTCTCGAGCCACCGGATATACGGTAGAAAACACTGTAGTTGTTTGCTCCTGTGTGTTTTCTCCTGGCCGCTCTGAGAGTCGCTGGCATGTCGAGAGGCCATTAGCGGCATCGCAAACACACTCAAGATGACAGACAACAGTAATCAGGTCAGATGTCACACCATCATACACACCCAGGGGTCGTGACCTTCCGCTGAGAGGGGTTGCAGGTACACGTTCAATTCCTATGTTCTTGGAAGGAAAGATATTAACGAACACTCAAGCCGGATATACTTTAGGAAGGGCGTTTAATAAGAATTAATAGGGACCATTTGAAGTTGTATTAAGAATAATGGCAATATATATATATATATATATATATATATATATATATATAACATTATCATCATTATTCTTCTTCATATTCTTTATTACATATAGGAAATATTTAACAGATAATAATTCGTCTCCGCATTTGCAAGCACTTATTCTTCTGCTTGTGAGAGCTGCGTCATGCTTTAGAATGTATCTTTTGACGGAAGGGGCCCCTCTGACACCTGAAGGTCCCTGTTGCAGGTGTAGTTGTTGTGACACTGATACAGGTGTGGATCCCTCTTACAGATGTGGGCCCTTGTCATTAGGTGACAGGGGCCCTGATACAGGTGTGGACTGCTGTTACGAATGAAAGCCCCCTGTGAGAGCTGTGGGCCTGCCAGAGATTTGGACCTCCGACACTGGTATGGATGGGCTCCTGTGTGGGGCTCCTGTCGTCCGAGTAGACCCCATGGCATATGATGGGCTGGTCCCAGACACGACTCTCAATCGTCAGGCCAAAGCCCAGGCCATCAAAACGACGAGTCGAACTGACGCACTTAGGGGTCGTAACATCGCACTCGAGGAACCCCACCGTCGTGCAGGATGGTGTGAAAGGCGCGACATGATTCCCAACACATCAGAAAGACCAGGGCTGCCATCGGCCTCCGTAGGCGAAGCAAATGTGAACTTATAAAACTAGCAACGACGTAAAGTAATCTTCATGCTATGGTTGCCACAACGGTGTAGAGGATATGTGGTTTAATTCAAAAGGGTGGTCGGTGGACACTGCTCAGGAATGCTGATGATTTGAAGTAAAACTGTAAACACCCGAGCGATTAGTAAATATTAATTTCTTTTACCATTTTAACCAGTAATTAAGGCAGATGTTTATACGGGGAGGCTGAGTAAGCGGAGGCAGATGTGTATACTGTATGTTGGCGTGGAGTCACCTCAGACACGTGTGTAGAATGGGTATGAAGGGGGTGTGTGAGGGTGTTGTATAGAGAACCTGTATGGGTTATGGCACTGTGTATTAGTGCGAACATACACACGTATTTTGTGTGTGTGTGTGTGTGTGTGTGTGTGTGTGTGTGTGTGTGTGTGTGTGTGCTATACCGCCATTTGCTACCAGTCATGGACAGCAAGGTTCCCATGGACTGAGTCAGTGACGTAATAACTTAATGTCCTCAGTATTCCCATGGGTGTGTTGGCTGGCTACCTGTCTCACTACCCCTCCCTCACCTTCCTCCTCCTCACTCCAGCCCCTCCCCCCACCACACACACACACACACACACACACCCACACACACACACACACACACACACACACGCTCTTTGTCCTTAATCCCTCCCTTGTGTACGTGCATTTACCTCCCAACTCCCTCTGTCCCTCCACGCTCCTTTCCATCCATCCATCCATCCCGCCCCTTCCCTATTGCTGCTATCCCTCGCCTGCTGGACTCCCGTCGTACTCCAGTGGCCTCTCGTGAGGTAACTCGTGCCCACAGTAGCTCTCAATTTTTGATTCCGATGTACGTAACGTACATTGCTTGTAGGAGTTGCCTGATGTCTTGTTTAATTTCCTGATTCCCAAACTTCCCGTCTGTGTCTGTGTAGGTCTGCTTGTGTCGAAAGACAGACAGTTAAATAAACAGACACAGGATAGATAGACAGATAGATAGATAGACAGATAGACAGACAGATCGACAGGTACTGTACACAGCTAATCGGCAAAGCTTATATGCAAATGAAGCACAAAGAGACAAGTTGAACATAGGATTCCCGGGCAAATGAATCGACTTCAGCGAAATGATACATAGAGTACAAGGTCATGAGGGTAAGGGGGAAGTTGGGGTAGTTAGGGGGGGAAAGGGGGTAAGAAGAAGGAGGAGGAAAGGGGTGATGAAAGAGAAGGGGTAGGGGGTGAGAGGGGGTGGAGGAGGGTAGGGGGAGGGAAGGGAAGGAGGGAGGTGGCAGGAGAGGATGCCAGTACAGAAGGGTGGTTCACTGGGCCAGTAATTTATCACATTATAAAGCCCTGGGCTTCCGCTGCCTGACTCACCACCACCACCACCAGCTCCTCCTCCTCTTGCAGCGCCGACACACCTCCTGAGAAAACACGAAAACAACAACAACAAAATACCGACACTGCCGTCCTCAGGGAGATGAGTTTTTCCCGTGCAGACGTGACGTACAGGGAGGAGGATGGCTATCATACGTATGACCAACTTGGAACAGACAGGGGAAACATGGCGAGGAAGACAGGCGGAGACAGAAGATAGCAAAACCTAAGTCCCCCCCCCCTTACACACACACACACACACACACACACACACACACACACCTGCAACCCTGACATCCTGCAAGCTCTGGCTGTCGCTCGAACCCCAACTGGGACTCAGTACTGACACAAACACAGATCTAACAATCTACTGAAGGAGAGACTCGTCTGATTTCATTCGTAGTCATGGTGGGCAAACGTTATATCTCGAATGAGGCGAAGGACTTTTCTTCCACTGGGTCGTTAACGTATGGAATATAATCTACCAGTTAGAGTAGTTGAAAGCAGTACTTTAGATACGTTTAAGAATATAATTGATAAATGTTTCGCTTCAGTTCTTTGAAAAAATATTTATGTCTTTCTGCTCTTGCCACAATAACCCATTAGCTTCTGTTCTCTTTCACCCTCACAAACATTAAGTATAAATGAACTCATAACTCATGGCAATATAAATCCATGGCACTCATATATCGTAACGCTATTATAACCCCATAAGACTCACAAGTCTTGGCCCTATAAACACATGGCTCTCCTAACTCTCGGCATTATAAACCCCAGCCACTACTACAAACCCCTGGTACTCATAAGTTTATAAGTCTTGGACCTATAAACCCTCGGCACTCATAATTCTTCGTTTTATATACCACGGCACCGATAACCCTTGGCACTATAAACCTATGGCACCCACAAATCTTGGCACTATATACCCATGGCACTATAAATCCATGGCATTCAACGCTTGGCACTATATAAATCCACGGCACACGTCATAATTCACCAGGATCAGTGGCTGGGCTAACTACCGTTGCAGCCGGGTGGAGGACCTTGCGACATGCGTCCCAGCCCCGCCCTAACGATGCAATAAAAAGGTCGGGAACCTCCTGGCACGGCATGCCATCCTCAACCATTCTCTGGTATGGGATCGAAGACAAACGTAGGAAGGGACCTTAGAAAATAATCTTCACTCAATTATTTCTATGTTTTCCTTCTCTTGTATCTGTATATCCTTAATAAGACACAACAATTACATCATCTGGGCGGTGACACCACTTCCAGATTTTGGCACTCCTTCCCTCAGTGTCAAGCAGACACCCAGTGTCCAGCGAAACCCCAAAAATCCGGCAGTGAATAGATGAAAACAAACAGTGACGACCTCGACTTGCAGGACGGTGGGAAGAGTGTGCGAGGAGACACTGTCGCAGCTGCTGGTTGCCACACCCCGCCTAATTGGCCAATAGTGACTGGACGCTCCAGTAATAAGACACCCAAAGGGAACCAAATGGAAATCCTCTTTTTTTCCTTCTTAAAGCCCTTGAGTTTCGCAAATAACGTGCCCGTTTTCGTTTTGGTATGATGGAGAATGACCTGCCTTACGAACGACTTGCTTTGAAGGACGTCGTACACGAAGGATGCACGACTCGCCTGATGAACAAGGAAGTAGTTGAGGAAATGATGTTTCTGACAGACGACCTGTCTCACGGGCGATCCACCACCACAGAAACCACCTACCTCACGAACGATCCACAGAACGGACGACCTAACCTACGGATGGAGCTAGGAACGG
Organism: Panulirus argus; assembly: GCA_038088735.1. Classification (NCBI taxonomy): domain Eukaryota; kingdom Metazoa; phylum Arthropoda; class Malacostraca; order Decapoda; family Palinuridae; genus Panulirus; species Panulirus argus. The sequence continues at coordinate 9,080 of JAYMFT010420671.1, forward strand.
ACGACCTACATCCCTGATGGTGCACGAAATGGACGACCTACCTTAGGGATGGAGCAAGGAACGGACGACCTACCTCACGGTCGATCTAGGGAACGGACGACGTAAACTACAGATGATCTACCATACGGAAGACCTAACCTCACGAGAGAGATCCTCCTTACGGCCGACCTAGCCGTCCAAACACACTGGCAGCGCCCCAGCCCCATATCCCCAGTGCCAGGCTGGACACAACCAGTGACGCGCAGTGCCAATGGAACTGACCAGTGGTGAGGCCTCGAGCCAGTTGGCACACGTGGGTCGACGCTACCACACTGATGATCTATACGGCACCATCACCCCTAAGGTGAGGTGTCTTAAGAGCTATAATCGTGCCCGCCCGAATGTGCACTAGCGGCGCTTAAGGGCAAGCGATACTGTCAAGGTCACTCTGCTCTTGACCTTGGCCTATACAAGGATCACCCCGAAGTGTAAAGGCCTTTATGGTAACCCTCCTTAAGAACTAATCTTGTGTACTGCCAGACACGTGCCCTAAATCTCAGCGCGGCTGGTCACACATGCCTTAGTGTGGGACTCAAAATGCGTCCTAATGCCGGCCGTCGTTAAGTCTCATAATCGCGATGACTTGGTGGTGCTCCCGGCACGTGGTGAGCGGCCTCGGGGTTGGGGCGCGTGCTGAGCGGGAGCAATTTGCACCGGGGAGGACCTTGGCCGGGCGCGCGCGTCCTCCGCAACCCAGATGTCCGAGTTTACCCAAGTGGGAGAGAGTGAGCTGTGTCAACACCCTGGGCGACCCAACCCCACCCACCTCCCTCAGGGTGAACACGTACAGCCCACGGGTTCCCTTACTTGCATGACCAGACACAGAAACACACACACACACAAGGACTGTCAACCTGCAGACAACCATATTTCAAAACTGCTTAATTTCCACGTGTTCTTTGAGTTTCCATACCAATGCTTGCTGAAGATGGAGTCCCACATGAATCAAAGTCTCTGTTACGGAAAATGTTGATGATATGTCGTTATATGACGCGTGAACGGGTGACATGCACACACCATCCTTCTTAAAACCAGTATTCTCATGCGCCACATCTGCCCCACTCACCACACACACACACACACACACACATACACACGTATCACCCTAACAGCCTCTCACACCTCCCCATGGTTCTCTCGCTATCTCTCTCACACACACGCGTGGGCGCCAAGCGCTAGCTCTGCCCCGCGGCAATACCTCGAGTCAGCAGTTCGTCAAGTTACACAGATTAAACAGGCAACACAGACACCCGCCCCTACGGTCCAAGTGAGGTAGTCAGGTCGTAACACTACTGAAAAAGACTTAGTCCCCTTAAAAGCAGAACAAGAAAAAAAAAAATGTGACATCACAACGCCACAAAATCTTTGATATCTTCATACTATTCACAATGATTTGCTCTTGTCTTTTGTTCTTCTGGCCACAGCCTGAGGCTCCTTCCTCCCACCAAATACTCCAGGTCTGGCTCTAAACGCATTACCTTTCAGTAAATCCGAGGATGTCCCTCACAGAACTTTCCTCTTTAAATAAGTCCCAGTCATTTCGTGTCATATTTCCTGGGCCCAGTCTACCTTGCCATTAGTTCAACTTCATTTCAAAAAGGTGGATCAAAATCATCTTCTGCACTTCGTTTTCCACTCCCCCTCTCACTCGCCTTTTTATAATCGTTATCATTTCACGTGTCTCCAACCCTCACTCCCTCCCACCTGCTGCTACCACCTTCCCCTGGTGCCTCCGTCCTCTGTCTCCCCTCTCCTCTCCTTCCCCCTGGTACTGACATCCTCCGTCTCCTCTCCTACCTGGGCTCTCCCACTTTACCCTCACCCTCAGGGCCTCGCAGACCAGACCTCCTCCCCCAGGCCGCACCACCTGCGGCTGCGGCGTCCAGGTGGCGGGGAGGTGGGTGGCCACGCGAGCCGTAATCCTACACTTGCAATACCCGACCCCGGAGCCGGCCCGGCCCTTACCGGGGCTGGGAAAGTGGGAGGGAGAGAGGGAGGGAGGAGGGTGAGAAAGAGAGGGATAATAGAAGAAAGAGGGGGGGGGAGAGGGGCGAAGGGGTACAAGGCAGTGTGAGGAGAAGAATAGAGAGGAAGGGGGCCGCTTTATGGCTCGTTCCTCAACTCTTCATACCCATACCCACGCACGTATCACATTACCTCACAGAGGAATCTCAACACAGTATTCGTATTTCCTCGTAATCCCGGCCCTGGTTCACGGCGAACCTGGTTCTTGACCCTCCACGGGTCTGTAACCTATTGCTGATGTTGGCCATGGTTCACAGGCAACTTGGTTCTCGCAACACATGGTGCAGAAAGCTCTGGTTCACAGATAACCTGGTACTCGTAATACAAGGTACAGAAAGCTCCGGTTCACAAACAGCCTGGTTCTGGATCCTCCAGGGGTCAGTAATATATGTCAAAGTCACAATCATCCTAAGAAAAACATGTCATGAGTAACTTACGACAGAGAAACATTCGTCACAGAAACACACGGAACAAGAGTAACCTGCAGTGTAACATTTGTCAAAAAAAAAAAAGACACTCATGACAGTCATATTCTTACGTGACAATCGTCCAAGCAACACGTGACACAATAACACTCGTCTCAAATCACCAGCTGACAAATTAACTCATGTAACAGTAACATTCGTTAAACTGCTAACACCCGCCACATTAACAACCCCCGCATTAACAGAATAGCACCATTTGTTAAACTAACACCTACCACATTAATAATTATCATATTAACATATTCAACAGTTACATTCGTTAAACTGATACTCATTAACAACGGTCACAGTGACAGAATAGCAATTCATACCACACTGTCTCATTAGTGTGTGTGTGTGTGGCTTGGTAATGTGTTCTGGGAGGAGCGCGCACCTAGTGATCTTTTCGGGTTATAACCAAGATTAAAATATTTCTCTTTTCAACATTTCATTTATTTAGCTTTGCTGAATTCTAGTCCCCACGTCATAAAATCCTGAACGATGGTATCTGCTTGTTTTTCTGGCCACGTACACTTGTGGCCCCAATGAGTGGCCCCTGAATCGTGGCCAGGCGTAGGAGCCACCAGCAACACAGTTAACGATGGGGTTATTTTCCCTGATAATCACAGCGAAGCCTATGACCCATAAAGGTAAGTAATGAGGAGATTATCACCGATATACATCGCCTCGTTCCCGAGGCTAATGCCTCCATATTTTGCGAGTATTGGTAAAAGCGACTCACTGGCCCCCATGATGGCGTCTGGTACCTCATGATCACAAGACACGTGAAAATGTAAACTATAATTAAAAAACACGAAAATGTAAACTATAACTAAAAACAATGCTTCTAGGCTACAACTGGATTGGCATATTTATAGAAGTAGTTGTATTTCCTTAGCTGTAACTGGATAGTCACAGTTATAGTAGTAGTATTTATCCTAAACTACAACTGGATTGGCATATCTATAGCAGTAGTAGTAGTAGCAGAGGCATTTCCATAGTTCCTTATTTCAGAATTCACGTCAATATCCATCACCGCAAAGCATCAAGGGAGGATGGGGTTGGGAGAGGCGCCATATACTGGCCTTTGATATTCGCCAAAAATCTGCCGTCGCTGTAAAATGAAACTGTCGCGTTTAGTGCGGCGGGTCACCGGTGGCGGCACTGCCGGCGGTGGTGTGTGTGTGTGTGGGGGTTACGATCATCCTCCTGACACGGGGAAGAGACACTCGATCCCTTTTATATCTGGCTGTGGCCCTCTTCTAAGAGGTCTGAGGTCTCGCAGATCCTGTTCTTGGCTGCCGCTTCTGTCGCTGCTCAGTTTTTTTGTTTTACGGTTATGGGCAATAATTCATACCGAGAAAAATAAATAAACATTTTCCACGTTATCTTTTCAGTACTGATTTTTTCCAAGTCTCAAAATATGACGTATGGTATGAAATATGAAGCGAAAATATACTTCAAAAATATTCTTTATTCATTTTTACTTATCAATCGAGCCGGAAGAACTGTGAAGTCGCCGTGTCTATAAACAAGTAAACAGCAAACTTCAGCAAGCAATATGTGACATAATTAACCGTGTTATGTGACAGTTAACCGTGATATCAAGACAGCTACTCTCTCCATTAACCGCGTCAGAAACGGCACCTGGACTGGGCCAGGGGAGCCAAAACGGGCGGAACGTTATTACAAAGTAGGAAAACCATAGCCGGGGACGGACGGGGTGTCAAGACAGGGCCCAGACACGCGAGCCTGCCACCCGACACGCCTGTGGTCTGGTACGCACGCTCCCCGCCTCCGCGTCCGTCCGTGGCAGCTGCTCTCGCCGGCTGCCGCACCACACGGACGCGCCACAGCGGTACAGGCCTACCTACGTATACAACCAGGTAGACACACGTATAATCTAAAGTTCAGATGCACACACACACACATACAAACACTAGATAAGACACCGTATGCAAAAAAGAGTTATTCATTCTGAGGTTAAAGTTGGCATTCTTTACAGAACGAGTTAGTTGATACACCTGCCCAACCGGACCCAGGCAACTCCTCCTTACCCTCACCGTGTCCACCACACGAGGAGGACAGTCACTCATACACACACACACACACACACATAATTATGTGTTCATACATATCAAAATACATAAACATACACTCTTATACCTGCAAGTATATAAACATATACATATATGGACTATAATATGTGCAGACATATTTATTTATATATCGATCATATAATGAGTACGAGAATATGTCGAAGTATGCTGCTGCTGCTGCGGACTAGTAACTAATGCGAGATGTGAGGAGAGGAAAGTGTGTGTGTGTGTGTGTGTGTGTGTGTCGAAGGGGGAGGGGGAGATCACATGACCCTTAGGTGAGGGGGGGAGGAGAGGGAAGGACCTAGGAATGAAGGGGGTGGGGTGGGAGGGGGAAGGCGGATCGTACTCGGGGAGGGAGAGATGATACATCTCTACGCTGAGGTGGAGATGGCGAGAGATCATTTAGAGACAGGAATATACAACACACACACACACACACACACACGAGAACACACAGATACACGATGGTTAATGAGGTGCGTCTGTAGAAACCTTAGGAGGATATTGGGTCAAATGGCAGACCAAGGGTCGTACCTTCGTGTTGGAGGGTCGTACAGTCGTGCTGGAGGGTCACAACGTCGTGCTGGAGGGGTACCGTCGTGCTCAAGCGGTCATACGCTTAAGCTCAAAAGGCGATAAGGAGAGGAATAGGATATGATGCGACGAGCGGCAGGAGACGGCATGGGAGAGCGCAGGGAGGCTGCGTGATGTTGCCCAGGAGTGTGGGCGACGCGCACACGCCACCCGCCCATCCATCCCCACGCCCTGCCCTACAGCCTCACCCTGATGACACCAGTAGCCCTAACAAGACCCAACCAACCAACCGACAAATCATCAATCACGCAATTCACAGAATCCAGTGAGGCCGTTTGAAATACAAATGTTACTTACCGTAAGTCAAAACTGACTTGTGTTCTTGTCTGAAACATACGGAGGAACAACATTTAAATCTACTATAGCAATCGATTAAAGTAAAACACACAAGAAGAAAATCCAGGCTTAGCCACTAACCTGACGCAGGACTCCATCTGGATGCCGTCGTCCACTCACTTACCTGCCGAAAGAAAGAGACAGATATTCAGTATCTTAAAATAGTGCGAAACCTTATGGCTTTATAAAACCCAACGTCACTCCGGAATAAATAACTGTTTTGACCGGACAGCCTGGCACGTCTGTGATTCATCCCTTGCTCGATACGAGGCACCTTCGTCGCTAAACTACCTCCGGTCGTCGTCTTAGTCGTCGTCGTCGGGGGGTGGGGTTGAACCACGAATCATCACTGATTACTTCCAGTGAGGCAGCCAGCCAGTCACCTTGTGAATCAGCAGAGTGACACTATTCACCTAAGGGGTCAGCCGGCATTCGTAATCACGGCCGGTGGGAGGGGGGTGTGGAGACCTGGATACCAGTCGTCACGATGACTTTCTCTTCTGAATAAATATATGTACAACTTCCCCGCCGAAGCAGCTGCGATTTAATCGAACAACTTCCTTCATTTGCCGAAATGAATATAATGCATTACGCCATTCTACAGCGAACAAGAAACGTTGTGCAGGAAAATATAAAAAAGACAACAACGCGCAGGTATTCTGTTATTTCATTTCAGAAAATTGAAGGAGACAAGCGAACCCTCAAAGACAGGAAGCCTTGCCCTTACTAATCTCCAACACCCACAGTAATTTCCAACACCCTGGGCAATCTCCAACACTCACAGCACACTGCAACACCCTAGGCAATCACTTTACATTCTCAGTAATATCCAACACCTGGGTAATCACTAACACCCACAGTAATCTCCATCACCCTAAGTACACTCCAGCACAATCTGTAGGCTCCAACACCACACGTAATCTCCAGCACCCCATTAGTAGTCCCCAACACCTTCTCTAACCTCCATCATCCTCCACCAGCTTCGGTTATCTCCAACATACTCCGTAGTCTCCAACATCCTTCGTAAACTTAAAAACCCTCATTAAACTCCAACATCCTCCATAGTCCCTAAAACCCTCGACATCTCCAACACCTGTAATCTACAACAGACCTTTCATAACACACACACACAGACACACACACACACACACACCTAGCACAGGCTAGGGTGTGTGTAGGCTAGATTATAGGGTGGGGGTGTGGATGGGTGTGTGGATGTGTATGTGTGCACATGTGCAAAGACATGGCACATATATATACAAGGTTAAGAGACGGGGAAACATGAGTGTAAAACTCTCTCTCTCCGTTACACACAAAACAGCAACAACAAATTGTAACCTCATCTCCATTTGTCAGCAAGAACAATAAAAAAAAAAATGTCTTTTCAAAATTCACTGCCCCACGTAAAACACCAAAAAGGTACATTCAACATTTTCACTGTAGGTGGTGCAGGTGCTGCTGTCAGGCTAAATTTCGTTTCCTTTTTCCTCGCCATCGTAAATATCGATACCCTGTCCACTCTAGAAGGCGTGGCACAACAGCCTCCGAGAGGAACAACACATGCGATGGTTCTTTCGTGGGGGGGTGGTGGTGGTGTCGCGGGTTCGACTCCCGTCCAGAACAGATAACGCTTGGGTAGCATGTTTCCCAGAGGGGTGCTTGGTGTTGTCCGCCCCAGCGTCCTGGGTTACAGCCCCGGCCGCAGTGCTGCACGGATGCCCCCCTCTCGCCCTGGACCGCAACCTGCCCGGGACAAAAGCTGGACGGAAGGATGGCAAACCGCGTCAACTTTCCAGGCAACCGCGGATGACACGGCTCGACCCCCCTCGCTGCTGCCGCCTCAGGGCTTGGGTGTACGGTGACAGGTTGGTCCTGCTGCTGCTGTTGCTGCTACTGCTGAAGAGGAGGAGGATGACGATGATGCTGTTACTGCTGCTGACTCCGCTGCTGCTCTTTTGCCTTCTCCTGTTCTTGTAGTTGCGGCTACTGCTGTGATTCTGCTCCTGCAGATCCTGTCAGTGCTGATGAGCCTTCTGTTGCTTGGTGCTGCTGCTCCTCCCGCTTCAGACGCTGATGTACTGCCGCGGAGCACACTGCTGTAATTCCCAAGGTAACTAGGAGGGCAATGAATGGGTGTAGTTGGAAACCCAAGCAAGTGTCACTAGAGCAATGTAAGTCGGCAAAGTGCTCTGTAATGGAAACAGGAACGGAAATGCAGTGGCGAAGTTAGTAGGTGTAGTGAAGCAAGCTTGTGGCTATTGCGAAGAGGAGAAGTGAGTGCGATGAGCCTTTCATTTCCTTTAGAACGTAATTCTAAGACTGTATTGAAAAATAATGGGCCCAGGGTCAATGCTTATTGCGAAGTGAGGTTAAAGAGTTGTAATGAAGAAGGTAAAGGTTTGTGGTGTGGGGGGGAAAAATAAACGAGTGTGGTGAAGGTGGTAAACAAAAATGGTGCAGGGAAAGTCTTGAGACGGACGTGGGAGAGGAAATTGGCCTCTGGTCACAGGAGGGTCTCGACTGTGTGCGAGTTATAACGCGTCACGTCACAATTCTTCTTCCAGGCGATTGAACAATGTTACGGTCAATATGTGAGTAACATGAACGAACCAGATTCGAGACGAAGGCTCGATCGCACCTTCTCTACAATCTGCAGGGACCATACCCCTCGACTGTTAGCAAACATGTCGCCTAACACTAGGCATACTACCGACGGCGTCTCTGAGGATAGTCTTACTAAATATCGAGATCCACTTTATGGGATTCATGCAAATTAACTTTCTTTTCTGGGAAATGCCAATGATAACCATCACCAGATCCACTCAAGAGAAAGGGACGTAGAAATATAACGACTCACTCACTTGAATTCACCTATTGACTTCCTGATAATACAAACACAACCATAAAACGACATAAATCAAAGTAAATGAGATAAGTGATGGAGTATTACACTGCGAGCGAGAGAGAGAGAGAGAGAGAGAGAGAGAGAGAGAGAGAGAGAGAGAGAGAGAGAGAGAGAGAGAGAGAGAG
>JAYMFT010420681.1:0-17667 GCA_038088735.1 Panulirus argus
GAGAGAGAGAGAGAGAGAGAGAGAGAGAGAGAGAGAGAGAGAGAGAGAGAGCGAGGGAGAGAGAGAGAGAAAGAGAGAGAGAGCGGGGACTTGATATGTGGCAGGGGGGACTTGCCGGTGATGTCGTCGTCCCCTTTAATGTCTGGTCTTCGATTGGGATCTGAATCACTCCTTCGTAATTCTCTTTCCTGGATTTTTGCCTTTTACTGTTAACAGGCGCATGACGCGTTCTCTGCCGTTAACGGAGCTAGACGCATGACACTTTCTTTTCCCTTCATGGAATCAAACGCATGACGCTTTCTTTACTGTTAAGAGAAACAGACATACGACATTTTCGTTACCGTTAACAGAACCAGACGCATGATATATTCTTTACCGTTAACAGAATCAGACTTATGATGCTTTTTGCCGTTAACAGATCAGATGTATGGGACAAGCTTTACCATCAACAAACTGTATTCACTTCCATATATTTGGAAAGATTAGCTTACTAATCAAGCCCTCGCGTCATGGAAAAATTCTCATCTTCGAATAAGCTTAAGAAAGGAATTGTTGATAACGTACCAGGTGTACTGCCGTTTGTTGCTTGTCACTGCTCTCGTGAGCTGCATGTTTGTGATCGGGTCCCTGAGGCCTAGTACCACGGCTAGAGACTGAATGCCGCTTCCACTAGTTTCTTTGCTGAGACCAGCCACACGAGGATTGACCGTTACGGTGCTTCCTTTCCTTAAATAGCCAAATTATGGAATTTTCTTCCTTCTTTCGTCTATCTCTCTTCCCGTAACGTTACCACTCTCAAGAGTCGAGTCCATAATCACCTTAAGAGGTGAAATTAACCGCTTCAGCGTTAGCCTAATACAATATAGTCTTTCCAGCCAACAAGGCTGCGAAGCACAGAGAGTAGAACCCTCACCCCAAAACCGAAAATTAAAACACATCTCAAAACTTCCATCACATCACAAAACCTCTACCAAAAATACAGAAAACTAATCAAAAAGTAAAACAATCGTTTACCCCATGGAAGGAAAAAGTAAGATTACTAAAAAAAACATTAAACCAACAGGTTCAGCTCTGAAACAAAGCCCCGACTCAAGAAAATTCTACCCCCTAGACAGGCCTTTCACCTTAAGGAAAGAATTTTACTGCCAACAAGGAGTGCATCCCAGATCCCCAGAGAAAGAGAGAGAGAGAGAGAGAGAGAGAGAGAGAGAGGAGTAAAGTTTTCGCCCCCAAATAATGCCACCCGACCTTAAATATAAAGAAACAAAAGACTGAAGGGAAGATGATTTGCCTTTTCTATGTGATGTTGTGGCTGTGGTGTTGTGGCGGCGGTGTTTCAGGGTTGTAGTTGTGGTGTTGTGGTGGATGTGTTGTGAAGATGGTGTTGTGGAGGTTTGGTTGTGCTTTGCTGTGTTGTGATGTATGTGTGTGTGTGTGTGTGTGTGTGTGTGTGTGTGTGTATCTGTCTGTCAGTCTGCCAAGGGTGACATTCGTCGGCTATGTTGGTGTAGCACAGTAAAGTGTCTCTTGGTCTTGTATTGTGGTCTGAGCGCCATTAAGTTAAAGCGTGTTACGTGCGTTCACAACAGCCGCCATGACTGTGTAAGTCCGGTGCTCTGCTGGCGGCATCGTCTGGCCTGTGTTGCTGGAAGCAGAGCCACTCTCTCCCCAGAATCTCCAACATAGTAGGTTCCAGCATATAAAGGTGACCAGTGGTACATTTATGGATAAAGTGAGACTCGATCGCAAATGAGATTTGGAATCTTTTGATTCAAGTCCATTCATACTTTGCTGTTTTGACTTTTCAGTTTTCTGCCGCTAATGGAAACTCGAGAGGAGGTGGTGTTGTATTCTTTTAAACTCTGAAGTACGACCCTTGGAGCTAGACGTTACGACCCTTGACAACGACGGCACGACCCTTAAGGACAGTAGAACGACCCTTGAGTTGGATTCCTTGTCTTTAACCAAAGCCATAAGGCGTATATCTTATTCGAACCTAAACCACACACTTTTGCACACTTGATCTCGACTTCAGTCTCAAATTACACCTTCTCCCCCGTCTGATCTCTTGTTCCTCTCCCTACAACTACCATAGAGATTACGAAAAATAGGATCATACCTTCGTTCAAAAGGAGATACGATTCTGAACCAAGACGAGTGTAATCCACAGGGACAGACGGGTAAAAAAGTATTGAGGACAACAAACTAAAAGTCAGCAATTTACTCACCTTAAGAATGAATTAGTGACTGTTGTTTTCATTTTTTCTACTGCCGTTTCATCCATTCTAAACCAAATCTATCTGTTGTATTAAAGCTGAGACTATATATATATATATATATATATATATATATATGTCGGAACATGACATAATATACGACCATGATGAAAATGTATATGTAATAAATCATTTAGCAGAAAAAGAAATTTGACAACATTTAAAAATTTATTGTGACGATAGATACATACTGAATTGAAAATGATGGAACTTTTATTTGCGTTGTTTATTTTTCTTTCCATGCAGTTGCTGCTCCAATCAGTTGTTGGCAATCAGATATGTGCCATGTCTATTATAAAATGAAATTTTACTCCACACACACACACACACACAAACAATCACAATACATAAGCACGTATTTCCACTACGTATTAATATACTGAATCTACTTAAACCCCGCTGGCTTCGTTTTAAGCAGTTATCAAAACAAAGACTCCATGATTTACTTGACATATGTCATTTACATTGCTGTCCTTGAGGCAAATATCGTAAATGACGTAATGCCATAAACCATCATTCCTGTCATGTTTGACGATGCAGCTGCTAATCAGATTTGAGAACAAAAACTGCAAGAATCATTGACTCAGTGTCCGAATCAGTTTCATGATGTCTCGTTTATAAGTTTCGACTATTTCTTGTTTTCACGAGCAATCCCTCCTACCCCCCCTCACTACAAAACGGACTGCTGCTATTTCATAATATTCTCTATTACATAACTCGATCACTGAACAAACCAGGAGTAACTCAGCCCGTGTGCGTGTGCCCCATAGACTTAACAAGCGAGATAAGTCATCGAAGAGTGAAGCCGCTCGCTCGACCGAACCACCCTCTCCCGTCTGGTTCACTCTTACGAGAGAGATCATTGTCTGACTCCGGCGTTTCCAGTGCTACCGGAGTCTTCCCCTTTCGATACCTTCTAATCCTGGATTTCGTAGGGATGCGACGGCGACCAACATCCACCATCACCAACTTTTCCGAAGAATCCGAGAGCCCGCTAATGTTGCCCTACGCGACCCAAGACGATTATTAAGGACAAAATGGACGGTAGGATATGAAAGCACCTTTATGCTTATTTCATCTGACAAAAATGGCGGTCCAACCTCTCTCTCTCTCCTTTCCCTCGCGCCAAAATGAGAGAACAGGCGGCGATGTGTTTCAATAGGTGAACGTACATCACCACCGTAATTACCCACGAGCGTCGCTCGCTGCGTTGGCCTTTCGTTCAGATCCCTCTCTGGCTTCTGGGTCATTTACCTCTGGTTTTTCTTTCCACTCCTGTCTCTGCTCGCGAAGGTCCTCGCCGATTTCTGTCAGCAGCGCGGCCGACTTTCAGGACATCTCCGGAATACAAGCGGAGGAATTCGGGCTTGGAGGGGAGGAAATGTAGACTGTGGCGAAAGTCTGTGGAGCGGACGAAGTGTGGGAGGAGGTCGGGCGCTGGAGTGATGTGCGACGCTCACGCCATCCCCTCGTTACTGCCCGGCTACAGCGATGCCCGCCTTCCAATGTCGATCAATTTTATTGCGCTCATTTAGTCTCTCCTGTCAGACTCCGGCTATGTATACACTCATTATCTCATTAATTATTCTTAAGATATTATGAGTTACAGCTTTCTTCGGATCGGGAGGGACGGTGGTTCTTCATGCGAACCGACCCAGTTCATATAGGCAACCATCAGGTATCCCAACCCTCGTTTCAGGGCATGATCTGAATTTGGTCTGTGATTGGTCCGTTGTTTTAGGGTGATTATCAGTGATATACCGTGGTCGTTTGTACCGGTCCCTATCCTTCGTCTCTGGTCCCCGGGCTCCTGACGAAGTTTGCAGACGTGGACGACCTCGATGTACTTGCCTTCCCCAAGGACTTTAGCTCAACCCTCGGAGAGGAACTACGCCCTCCTGTACCAGCTTATCATCTACGATGAGTTGATTGGCTTTTATTTCATGAAAAGTTTGCAGTTTTCTCTCTCTAAATACTCTGTATGCATTTCCTCCTCTCACTACACCAATCTATGAATTTCTGTTCCCCTCCACCATCACAAAAACCCGTGAAAAGACCCGGTGGTCTGTTGCTATTTAAATTGCTTTGTATCCTTATGGACTTTTATGTATATAGACCTCTGTATTCAGATCCAGCTACATGTCAAAGATATAGTTACAGAGCAGCCTCACCGAAATATTTAACAATTAGGCACAACATAGTCAGTTATCCAACGCCAGGACCTCCTCTTTTATGGAGATGCTGCGGCTACGAGGCTGCGCTCCGTGCGGGAGCAGGTCCAGGTAGGCTCCTTTGGGACAAGGAGGTCCTCATCGTCTGTTGGCGATGATACAGTTTCTTCGAAGGGAACCTTTCATTAGTAATGTAACCATTTGCATGCGGGATCCGAGATCATCATAGATAGATAGATAGATAGATAGATAGATAGACATATGAACTGATATGGATATAGATATGGATATATACTGGCGTAATTATGCAAACATACAGTCAGAACTCTAAAGACATATTTTCCAAGACATCTTCACTTAAACCTTTTTTTTTTCGTGATATATTGTTAAAAATTTTAAATCCTGAAGTGTAGAAATTGCCTTGGACTCCATTGTCTCCCTCTTAGTTTGTTGGGAAAAGAGGAAGCCAGGGTACTTTACTGTTATTAATGATTTTGTTCACTGTGTCCCTGTTGTACCTTCTGATGCCTGTTTTTGTTTTTTCTGTCCTTGTTGTAAGTTTTGTTGTCTGCTCTTGTTTCCTGTGTCCCTGTTGTAGCTTCTGTTGCTTGTATTTGTTCCCTGTATCCATGTTGTAGCTTCTGTTTTCTGTTTTTGTTCACTGTGTCAGTTTTTTCAGCTATTTGTTGGCTGTTTGTGTTCCTTGTATCCCTGTTATAGCTTCTGTTGCCTGTTTTTGCTCACTGTGTCGCTTTTATAGCTTTTTTACCTGTTTTTGTTCAATGCTTCCCTGTTAAAGCTTCTGTTGCCTGTTTTTAGCATGTATATGTTTATATTTTCACAACTGTTACACACTGTTATTCATGTCTGATTTTTCTTTCTGGGAAGGGAAGCTGTTGTGTCAAAAAAAAAAAAAAAGAATGACATTGCTGGAGACGATAATTTTGCACAACTTTTTTTTCCGTAAAAGAAGTTAAAGAATGAACGCCTGTGATCATCCTGCCTTCTCGAAGAACATCCATAAGCAAGCGAACAGGAAGCAAATCCAGCAATCTTGCCGGTAAGAGGCATCCATCCATCCCAGCCGCCCATCAGCCTTGATGCTGTAACTGTCCAGAGCGCTGGCACTCGATCCTCAACTCGGAAACCAGAAGAAAAATAATCTCGACGCTGGAACTTGTGACGGCCTCCATCACCTTCTCGTTCCGGACAACAGCGCCATAACGGGCAGGGAATCATCACCATTCCTTCCCCGGAGCGTCATTACCGAAGACTTCTCCATCAGCGTTAACTCCACGCCCTCCTAAAAACACAATTTCTTCTCCTCCCCAAAAAAAAAACTATAATGACGAGGACTTCGTTACTACCTTCTCCGACTGGAAACGCTCCCTTCTCGCACCGCTTCCTTAGCGTTCGGCACTCATCACGTGTGACGGTCCTCGAGAGCTAAGGCAGACGCGGCAGGCATAGACACCTCGTCAGCCGTCTCGGAGACTGTCTCGGAGTCTCTTAGAATTGACTTAAAACTTCTTAAGAAATAGACTGAATTTAAATCCCTTGAGCGTCATTATCACCGTCGTCACCCCTCAAGACCACACGATCCAGCCAACAGAAAACGCGCATAGCCTCCTGGACGGTGCCTGGAATCGATGCCCCCTGCTGATTGGCCGCCATGTCGTCGAGGAAGGGGAGCGGCGCCCCCTGCGGCGCTGGTGGAGGGGGAGGCTCGGGAGGGGACGGGGGCCTCCCGGGGAGGGTAAGCACAGAGGAGTCATTTTCCCTATACCAGGGTTGCTAAGGTGTTATTTCAAACGACTTTCTCTCGATTGTTAGATTACTCGGTTCCAGAACACACTGGATCCCATGGAACTGTTGATAATCCAGCTAATGTGTTCTCTGTCATAGGAAATACGCCAGGAAGCAGGTAGCGTGTCTTCATCACGTCGCCAAACACAACCAGGCATGCGGGACTCTTCCCGACCTTGGCGACGCTGCCCCCACTTTCCAGCGAGATGAGGCCAAACTGAAGGGAGGGAAGATGGGGTGCCTGGAGCCGCTATGTGGTGGTGACGGCGGCTGGAACTGTGGTGGTGACAAGGGCTAGAATTATGGTGGTGACGAGGGCTGGGGTTGTGTTCGTGACTACGGCTGGAGGTGTGATGGAGGTAAGGTCTGGAGGCGTGCTGGTGACAGCTTCTGGAATTATATTGGTGACCGGAATAGTGTTACTGACAAGGGATGGCATTGTGACGGTGACGATGGCTGGAATAGTAGTGGTGGTGGTGTTTGGAACTGTGTTGACAGTGGCTGAGGCTAAGAGGATGACGTCGATTGGAATCGTGGTTTTGATGGGGCGGTTGAAGCTCTGCTGTACTCGTAGACTGGGGCGACAACGCCTATGATAGTGGTGGTAAAAGAGACTGGAAATGTGATATTGACGGCTGCTGGAGTGGTAGGTAAGCTGTCAAGGGCATGAACCGTATTTGTTTTATTGCGACTGGACCTGTTACGTAGGTGACGGCGGATGGAACTCTGGTGAAGATAGCTTTTGGAAATGTAGTAAAAGGGATGGCTGCTGGAAATGTGGTTATAGCGATGGCTTCCAGGAATATCATGATATAGATGGCTGCTAGAAATGCAGTAATGGGGATGGCTGCTGGAGATATAATGATGAGGATGATTGTTGGATGTTGTGATGGGGATGGTTGTTGGGAATGCAATAAAGGAGATGGGCTGCAGGAGACTTCGGAGGGAGTACCTGAATAGCAACCAGCAGGACCTCTTTCTTTGAAAGAGGTCCTCGGGTGATCATATAAATGATGAATATATATATATATATATATATATATATATATATATATATATATATATATATGTAAACTTCGTCATAGACCACTAAGCCCTCTTTTATCTGCCTCCTTATGGACAAATGAGCCCAAACAGAAAGACGAAAGAAAGAGATAATAGAATATTATCTTAAAACGTATTGAGGAACAGAAGTGTTGTGTAGTAGCCATCCTCTGCGGCGGCAGACGCACCCTTTGTGGCGACGTGTTGCTGTTTGCTCCGACTAATTCCACACGAGGCAAAAACCTCTGAATAAACACAGAGGAGAAAAGTAACATTTGGTGCCGAGGTTGTAGAGAGGAGCGACGGAGGTTGGGGGGGAGTATGAAACCCTTTGTGGGAAGTGGGGTTGGGGAGATGCGGCGCACGTGAGGGAGGGGATTCAGTGAACATAAGGGGAGGGAAAGGGAGAAGAAAGCCCCTAAAAGAGAGGGCTGAGGCAAATATAAGGGTAAGGATATCTTTAGGTAAAAGGAGGGTGTAGAGGCGACTGTATAGGGCAGTTAAGGGGGGGGGGGGGGGAACCCCTTAGAACTGAGTGAGGTGAACGAGAAAGGCAGGTAAAGGGGAGAATACCCTTACTGATAGCAAACGGTTTCAGGTGAAGATTAGTGGCTGGTAAGGTGGAGGAAACCCATAGTAAGAGGAAAGGAGGAGAGGAGAACGTAAGGGTCCGTCAAGCAGGAGACGCATACGGCTCGCTGTACATCGAGGTCGACGCTTAAGACTCGCGCTGTACATCGAACTGATAAATGAGACATCCATAATCATTGTTGGAGTAGTGCACAGGCCCTGCAGAAAATATTAAGCGAGGTCTGTAATTGATAAAGTATAAGAAGCAATAACTGTAGGAGACTTCAGCAATCCTGGTCTGACAACGACGGAGAATGACTGAAAGGTGCCTCGATAAAGGAGAAAAAGGAGGAGGAGGAGGATAGGAACTGAACATCATCCTCTAAGGGCGAATTAGGCTCATTCCCGGAGGTCATGTCGAGGTCATGGCCGAGGTTCACGGGGCAAGAAAGGAGGGCAGAGACGTGGCTGACGGGTCACGGGGCAGGGAAGGAAGGCCTGGGGCCTCCCCGCCCCCTCAGACGGCCCGGGGCGCCCCCAGTTTATCCAGGAGCCCTGAGTGATCGCCTCCCGGTGGGGCAAATTGCCTGTTTGAGTCTTCCTGCTTACCCTGGCGCCAGAGTAAACACCCCCGACTGTTACGTGGCGCGTTTGGTGGCGGGACGTCCGCCCCGGATCAAGCCAGGCCTCGCGCGACGTCCGCCTTACCTCATTATTCTCCTCATCGGCCACGGTGCAAACGACATCACGAGCCTGACATCTCGACGTCAGGAGGTTATCTAAATCATTTTTTACTCTTGCATATCTGAAATGTCTAATGACCTAATTGCAACGGATTTATCCATAGTGCCTTCATAATAGCACCTGTAACATATTCGGTAAACTTGTACCGTATGATGAAGTTCTGTCATTGGTCCATATCGCTGGTCTTCAAGGTCGTCCTGTCATATGTTTGTGGAAGTACGGATCAGCCTCTCTCGTACTGCCAGAGACAGACATTTCCATCCGACACAAGTGCATGACATTCAGGTTGCATGAAATACTTACGAGCCATTACATGTGATGCCTTCACTCATTCCTTCAGTCCTCCCTTTACGATCCCTCTATTTATTCAACCACAGGATGGTATTTCATCTCTCAGATCACTTATTCATAACCTTACGCACATTTCCATCCATCCATCCCATCGTCCTTTCCGTCATTCATGCCCTCCATTACCCATTCATTCATCACTCATTCACTCATTCGTTCATTCATGCCTACCTCCCATGGCGTTTCCGGCACGGTTGTTGAGGAGCAGCAGGTGCGGCGGAACACTTGCCAGGGCGGAGCCGTGTGCTGTCACGTACAGGTGGCTGGCGTCTGGGTATAGCGAGGATCGTAGCCAGCTGAGGCGCGTTGTGGCTCCCAGCGGCGTAGCGAAGACGTGGCACCCGCGGCTCCTCTGAGGCACTCCCCGCGCCCCATGGGGTGAGGCCCAGGGGGTTTGTGGCACGGGGAGGGAAATGGACTAATGATTGATAAAAGGTGAAAGAGAATACGAGCTTGTGATGTCAGGCGGGGGAAAGGCTCGCTGTCTGCCTCTTGTAAGAAAAAACTAGGAGTCTTGTTTAGATGTCGGAGGTTCTTCTCTCTTCCAAGCAGTTGCTCCGATTACGAAAAGGCACCTATTCGTCTGTGCTTGGGGTACTGCTTGCACGTCTGGGAAGGTTTTTAGCTATATATTAATCAGCACAGATATGCGTAAAGCAATAAATTTCTTTTTGACGTTTGTGTTCAAAACTAGACGAGCTTCCTAAGCCTTGCTGTTAAGTCTGTTTCCCTTTTCTGTAGATAATTCTTGCTTTTTTTTTTTCCCCGGGATGTAGCTGCTCGGTTGCCTCCGGTACTAGCTAGACTGTGCTGTAATAAAGAAGGTGCTGAGTTGCATGATTACTCTGTGGCTGCTTGCGACTCCAAAATAGGCCATTGTAATTTTTACTTCCTTTCTTTCACTGCCAAGTTTTTGAAATACTCATTTTCCCATAGCTTTTCCTAAAAGAAAAAAAAATACAATCTACCCCTCTTTTTCAATGGCACGCTTTCACCTCCTCATAAACTCCTGATTTCTCTTCTTTTTCTTTCTTTTTTTCTTCATTTCTCTTACCCTTGTATACACGTATGGTCCTTTCAGAACAAGTGGTCGAAAAGGACCTGTCCCCAAAACTAGAACCTCTGACGTAAAACGCCATAACACTGAGCAGGTGGGAGCAAGACCGTGTAATGCGAGGGAGAAAGATGATTATCACTAGCAAGAGGCGAGGAAGCGCAAGTAAAGGGAAGAGAAACTTCGCTAAATAGTTCACTGGGAGGCAGAGCATGAGCATGTGATGCAGGCGAGGCAGAAGGACATGATTCTGTTCAGTCCAGAATAAGAAGGAAACAGGAGAATAGGGAGGAGAAGTGGGTCACAATAACTGACTACTATTACTGGTTTATCCTGGACACGCGAGGAACGCACTTTGAACTTAAAGCAAGAATTACTGAAGTTAGTAATCCAAGAAAGAAAGTGTTGTTCATGAAGTTGGAATCATTACTCCTGTCAAAAGTATTCATGAGTTAGTACCGATTTTTCATACTGCAGTTTAGTTTTTATCTTAGTTTTGATAATGTTATTAACCTTGTTAAATTAGGGTTAGCCTCAGTGTTCTGGGATAATTTCAGAATCCTTCCACTTTTACGAACGCACTGAAATTCAGAAATATATCCTCACAGTTGCAGAAACTTAACCCTTAAAGATGGGCAGATTTACCTTGGCTTCTGTAGTACGTTACATTCTTGGCAATACAGTGATGGACTGATCACCAATACTGCACTTCGGCTGAGCCTTTAGACTCTGTTACGCTCTCATTTCTGTTCTATTTTCCTCAGCTTCTCTTATTCACCGCATCCTCAAAAATCCTCCAGTCAACACCTTTCAAAATCTTCAACACCTCAAAACCCTCCTCCAGTCAACACTCCCAAGAATCCTCCAACAAATCCCTCCCAGAATCCCCACCTCCTAAAACCCCTTCCCTCCAATTAACACTCACAGGAACCTTCCAATACATCCCTGCCAAATTTTTCATCTCTTAAAAACTCTTCCCTCCAGCCAACAGCCCAAAAAAGATATTCGATAGTTTTATCGCCGGCCACCTGCACAGGGTCCTGGGCTGGGAGGGGAAAAGTTTGGTCCGTAGGAAAGTCAGCCATCTACAGCTGTCTCACGTGTCAGACTATTTTTCCTTCAGTGCAATATTTACAGACGAAGGATTTCATGAAAACTTTACACAGATGGAAACAGTGTCCTTGTACGTGTCTATATCTAAAATCCGCGTCTCCAGTAAACCTATAGGATGCTTCTGCGCTTTTTTGTTACAATTTCAAGTCCCCTATGACGATACATGAGGATGAAGTCGAACGTGAACTGTTATATGCCGTCCCTTAAGATGGCTTCGGAAATCTTTTACCTCCACTCCTCTGCGCATTCAGACTGCTGGAGGCCGTAGGTCTGAGCAACCACCACAACCACGCTAAAGCGGAATATATATTTCTAAGACTACTTTTTTTCATAAAAGAACCACAACAGTGTATCATTAGCTACGTTCACTGCAATAATGAAACGTCTCCCTCTCACTGTACAGTGCAGTCGTAGTGGCTGCCACTGGAGCTATATTATACTAGTCAAGTAGCAATAAACACCAGCGCTACTAAGGGCCAATAGCCCCTCCCAACAACACGGTAAAAAATAATTCATTAGGATGTTTAATGGAAATATTGAATGGTTTGATTCTAACTTTCACCTATCTAGGTAGAGTTCAGGGTACTTCAGAATGTACGTATCCTTAAATGGCTGTAGGAGGGCCGCTAATCATTGTCTGAATTACTAGAAAACCAGTGATTCCTTACCTTTGTGGTAGATTGCCTGTATATCTGCCGACGGGCCGTTTACCTGATACTCAGTAACACCTGCTTACCAGGTACCATATTTTGTCTTGTATGCATTCAAGAAAAACAAATAACAGCAGACCTACGCCAACTGGAATATCCCGAGTAAGTAAGGTATTCAGGTATATTCATGATTGGACTAAGCAGTACCACGACCCAGTTCACTGACATGGAAATACACAGGGATATACGAGAGGAGATAAGAGCTTCGAGTACCCATAAAAAAAAAATAAAAGAAAATATGGCGGCCGTTTTGGAAACATGTTGTGGCCATATGTATCATGAATATTACCACAGTTTATTGATTTCCATTCTTTTTGAAATGCGATTGTAATCAGGTATCAGGAGACCTTATGGTTTAATAACTAGGTTATCTACTGGTGTGTGTGTGTGTGTGTGTGTGTGTGTGTGTGTGTGTGTAAGTGTGTGTGTGTGTGTGTGTGTGTGTGGAACGTGTAGCCATCCCAAGTACCGAAGCCAAGTACCAAAATGAAACCTGCAGAATAGAAACACGTCAATCTTGAAAACTTATACAACAGCTTTCATTTCCAGTACCTCCCCAGCTCCTCCTTGCCACAACCAACACTATTCTTCCTCCCTCAAAAGTACCAGTTAATCATCCCGCCTTTTTCCAGTCCTATAAATGGCCCCGAGAGCTCCCCCTTCCCTAGTTCATCATAACCAGGGAGCAATCCATTAATTTAGGCATCAGGAAGGCCATTAGAAGTGATCCCTCTGGAAGCTCCCTGAGTCCAGCGGAGGCCCGAAGGATTACTCCCTCGAAAGCAAAACTTGCATATAGAATTGGATCTTCTTTCCAGCCTGTGACGACCGACATCCATCTCCATGCGAAGCAGCTACAAGGGTTTTTGAGAGGAAGAGGATATAAAAAGGGGAGAGATAAAGTTGAAAAAACGGAGGAGAAAGAGACTATATATATGCGAAGAGTAGAGATTTAAAGTAAGTGAAAGTGTATGAGATTCCCATAGGGCAATGTGCCTGCCTAGTGTAACATCTGGGACTCCACTCGACTTTACAGTTCGCGTTGTAAAGGTCACAGAAAGGCGAGCGCACGTAACCCAAATTCTCTTAACTACACGCTTAGTCCTTCCCATGAACTAAACCACACCCCTGTCCTTCCTGTAATTAGCCCATGCACCCCATTTTCCTATAGGTTAGTCTTCGCTCCCGTCTTCCACCATCGTTTCATATCCATATTGTGTCAACCAATCCACACCTTTGTCCTTTTCCCAGCTGGTCCAGACGCAGGTCCAGGTCCTATGGTAGTCCCAAGGGCAGCAGTGAGGGCCGGAGGCGGCTGCGGCCAGCCTACACACTCCGCCACCCACACACCCCATCCAGTCCATCTGTATATGATTTACGTCGTCAATTATTGCCGCTGGTCACCCTAAGCCAAGAATTCACAGTCATTTATAACTCTTCACGGTCCTCTGCCGACCTTAATATCGCCCGTCCGGTGGTCCTGTGGTCGGAAAGAACCGCCTGTATGGACTTTGTCTACGGTGGGGATTGTCATCCCCTCGTGTGCAGTCCCCAAGTCGAGGAGGACTCGCGGTTTGGAAAGGACCTCAGATATCATTCTTGGTACGGTTCCTACGGTCGAGGAGGACTGCTAGTACGATCCTACAGTTGGAAAGGATGGCTAAAGTCGTCCCTGGAACGATCCTGTCATACATGTACTGGTATGCCTTTGGTATTCAGGTGTGGCTTAAGTGGTCGCCCCCACAAATTCCTGTTTAGAATGTGAGGGTTCGGTGTCAGAAACATAATTTGATTTCTAGTAACTAGGAATTCATTTGATCGTTCTTATAGATTTAATATTTTCTCTCGTGATACTTGATACATTTCGTGGGCCTATGAGATCTGCTAAATTTATTCAGGATCATTTGTATCTTTTTCTTTTTGTGCCTACTGTATTACAACATTTAGCTGCTGTCGCATGAAATCTCATATTTACCTCTGATTCCAGGGTATGTCTGGTGGCCCGGTGCTTGACACATCGTGTGGTGACCAGCTGTTCAGACACTGTGTGTGGTGACCTGCTGGTGTCGCACTGTGTGGTGACCTGATAGTGACACAATGTGTGTTCAATTGTTGGTGACACAGTGTGTGGTGATCTGCCGGTGAGCTGCTGATAACACAGAGGAGGGTGACCTGGTGGTGACACACTATGTGGTGTGGCTTTGAGCAACGCCCATCTTGAGCTAAGCAGGTAAGAAAGGGATGGGGAGGGAAAGAAAGATGGGAAACAGAGTGAGACAGACAGATCAAGTATGTGGACAGACATAGAGACAGAAAGACAGATATATAAAGGGAAACAGAAAGCGGAAAGAGAGGGGTTTACTATTACTATCTAACTTGGATATGATTTTAAGTTAACTCAAGGTTTATTTAGCATTAACTTAAAGAGATTTAAATGAATCATCCGAATCTGAACGTAACTGAATTGAGTGTCCGTGGTACAAAAATTATAAGCTGTGTATGGGAACTTTTGTACCGGATAAGGGAACGTTTTCATTGGATATGTAACGTTTCTGTTGAATATAGGAACGTTCTTATTGGATATGGGTACTCTTTGATTGGGTATGGGAACGTTTTACTGGCCATGAGAACACGTTTATTGGATCTGGGAACTTTTTTACTGGATACCGGAACGCTATTACTCGATCTTGGAAAATTAAGACTGGGCTTAGGAACGTTTCTGCTGGATGTATAAACGTTATAGGAACGATTTTACAAGATACGGGAACGCTGTAATGGACTTGGCCTTACTTCTGGGGTACAAACATTATACATAAGAACGTTTCTCTATTTCCTACAGTCTGTTAGAGACGTGTAGATGTGTAATAAGTAAAGGAAGTAGCAAATTCAGCTTAATTGTCAGCTTACTGGTCACCTTCTTGTTATGCATACAGATCGAGTTACTGTTCAGCTTACTATTCAGCTTACTGGTCGAGAGTAACTAACCAATAACCACATCTATAAGCTTCTATTTGCACAGTTTGCGGGCCACGCTGAAAACCATCAAAATCTCAAAATTCCTTCCGTCGAAGACAAAAAAAAGAAAAAGAATGCAAGCTAGAGTAATGACGTCCAGGAAAGCAGTGTGTGGTCTGACCAGTGGGCGGCGTTCATCAGCCAAATGATGCGTTCGTGTGTAGATGGCGTAAGGGCGTAGGCCAGACGTTAAGGAAGATATACAATAGTGGCCAGAGGGAAGCAGGGAGGCGATGAGTGTGTGTGTGTGTGTGTGTGTGTGTGTAAGGTGGGGTTGTCGTGGGTCGTTCGCGTGAGCTGACTCCGCCCCGAGCCGTCCGTTGGAGCAGCCTTCCTCCCGCCCTTTATATACGAGTCGGCCAATTACGAGCGGGTCATGCGGTAGCCGGATGAGGTCGGAAATACGGCATCAAAGAAGCCCTAAATATGTCCGGGGTTACGAGCCTACTGTCCCGGGCCGAGAATAGAGACGAAGACGGTGTATGACTTCATTAAATGCACAAGACTCCTCTGGTTCGACCAGGCCGCAGACGACACCATTTCCTGTATAAAAAAAGGTGCCCAAAAATTCTTTCCCTTCATGTGAACTGGATTGACCGGTTCAGGGAGCTTTATTCACCTCTTGACAGTTGAGTGTCAGCACCAGCCTGGCAGTGAGGCTGTCAATGCCAGGATGACACTGAGATTGTCAATGCCAGTGTCAATGCCACGTAGCAGTGTTCCCAGGGAGCATTACCTTAATCATCTATTTATCACAATTTTCGTCATTATTATCATTATTGCTACTGCTACCATAATTATTATCATTAATATTATCACAAGTATCAGTAGTATCTTAATTATCTCTGTTATTATTTTCATTATCATTATTACAAATTTATTATCATTATGATAATGAATATATTTACTATTATTACAGTTAATCTTATCACTGTTATTATTATCATTATTATCATTATCCATTTATCATAATCCTCTTGCTTTCTTCGTTCTCTTATTTTTCTCTCATTTTTTCAGCAAATTCTTCCCTTTTTTCTTATTTGATTTTTATCTTTCCAATTAATTCTAGTTCTGAAATATTTTCCTTTTAGATTTCTTTTCTATTTTTTCTTCTTCATCATATTATCACTATCACCATCAATATTTTCATTATTATTATTATTATTATTGTTATTATTATTATTATTATTATTATTATTGTTATTATTATTTCGTTATTATTACCATTATTATTATTATTATAATTATCATTATTATTACTATTATTATTATTATTATTATTATTATTATTATCATTATTATTATTATTATTATTATTTATATTATTATTTTTATTATCATTATTATTAATATCATCATCATTATTATGATTAATTTTATTATTATTATTATTATAATTTATATTATTATTATTATTATCATTATTATTAATATCATCATTATTATTATGATTATTATTATTATCATTATTATTGTAATTATTATTTCTATTATCATTGTTATTATTATCATCATTATCATTACATTGTCATTATTATTCATATTATCATTTTTCATCTTTTTTCCTTCCTGTTGTTAATATTATATTTTTCTTATTCGTCTTCTGTTTCTTCTTTCACCTTTCTTCTTCTTCGTCTTCTTCTTCGTCTTATTCTTCGTCATCTTCTTTTGATTCTAATTATTCTTCTTCATCTACTACATCTACACCTCCTCTGTAATATTCTCATTCTTCCTCTGAATTTTCATTTTTATCTTTCTATTTTTCATTTCCTGTCATTCATCACCTGATATCATATGAAATCACTATATCTAGTGGCTGACCCATTGTGTGTGGAAATAGACAAATAAAAGAACGGTTTATGTAATGCAAGCAACCGTTAAGCTGAATATAAACAGTTGAGGAATTTTATAACTGAGGGGTCACAGTGGTAATTAGTTAATTAATCACAAAAGAGTTTAAGATTAAGGTGGGGCTGGATACTGCTACGCTTTGGATAAACACATAAGTGAAGTCTATTTACATAGTACAGGAAGTTTTACAGAGTAGATTTTATGGTTTATGCATTATACATTCAGTGGTGATTCGTTGAACATTACATGATGTGAAGTCGTGTATTGGCTATATTGCAGTAGTCTTGTGTTGACATACTATATGCAATTAATGGTGAACATTGCTTTGCAAAAGTTACGTACTTGTTGAACTGCAGTAACACTGTGTTGACATATATTCTGTATTTAATGGTGAGCAGCAATTGAGCTATTTACTGGCTCAGCTGTGCACTTGGTCGTGGATTGCTTATGACGCTCACGGCAGCAGGTATTGGGCAATTCTTGTGTCTGTACGAGCGCTGGTTGGTACAAGGTGATTGCGGTGACGGTCGTTGTGCTGTGGAAGTTAACTCTTGGCGGTATGGTGCTGGGTTACAACTACAGCGGTCGCTGTGGTCAGATGAATCACAACTTCGACGGTCGAAATACGTCCGTGTCATGTTTTTCTTTTTTTTTACACAGAGACGACCGCAGCTCCGACATAGGCCTACCTCATTATCATCATTACTATCATCATTATCATTACTATAAGATTATCCCAGGAACCCTTTCCAAGTAGTGGATCAAGCGGCTCCTGTGGCTCCGACGCTGCGCTACACTCAGTAGCAGGGACAGGGTGGAAAAATGAAACGAGAAGTTCTTTGGCGCAAGTGTACTCTGTTTCGTCAACTGACAATGATACTGAGTACAGCAACACACACACACACACACACACATATATATATATATATATATATATATATATATATATATATATATATATATAT
>JAYMFT010420691.1:0-17664 GCA_038088735.1 Panulirus argus
ATATATATCAATCTATCGTTGTCTGAAGATGGCCTCTTTGTTTTTTCTTCTGACAAGTATTAACGTCACCGAGTTTTCATTCTTCATCACGAAGAGCATTAACTGAGGGGGGGACATAACATGTGAAAATAAGGCAGGAAATAATGACCGCAAACTCCTATTACTGATGGGGTAACAGTAACGGCCGCTCGCAGCCTCCACTGCACAAGAGATCACCAGCCCAACCCTTCCAGCCCAGCTTTTACAGCTACTTTGTGTCTGGTGTTAAAAGTTTGCTATTACTCAGAAAACGAGATGTCGTAAAGCAAGAAAATGGAACCGAAATTGTTTAGCCAATGAGAGCGGTGTGTTGTTCCCGGTTATCTCATGTTTAGGGCTTCATCAGCTGGTCCGTAACCCAGATGATGCACCGCCTGTTGTTCCCTACTTGTACTAGGTGAGGCGAGTGTATTTTAAGCACTTTAAACCAAGTAATGTCCGGGTATTCTAGATATTCTATGCCACGTGATGTCCGGCTATTTTAGATATCTTTAAGCAACGTTATGTTTGAGTATTCTAGACACTTTAAACCAGATGATGACAGTGTTGTGGAGTTTAAGTAATTTGTACTCTGTGTAATGAATTACTAGATGTAAAGTGCTGAGCCAATGAGAACATAATCCAAGATAACGTTGAAAGTCCACCGCCATTTGCATGGCGCTAATGTTTTACGGCCACCGGAACGGGAGCAATATATTGAACACAGGCGGGGTGGGAGATGCAGGTATTAGGATCAGAACGGGTGGACGTCCTTAGACGATGGAGATTGTGTTTTAGTGTGATTAATACTGTTTTCTCTCGTTTTTGTACTTTGCTTCCTCCTTAACACAAGGAACCTTAGTGACTAGGATGATCCTTTGACAGTGGCTGTAAGATGATGACTGCTCTTATATTGATGTATGCCAGGGGACTATCATCTCCATAATAACGACGTGGAGCTTGCACTTGTGGCTGAAGGATGTCAAATGATTTTTAGGTTACTGTGAACTCTTATACTGGGTGGCCCGCTACATACACAAATGCTGAATGATTGTTTCCCTGAGTAGGGTATCCAAGCTCATTGCTTATCAAATAATACTCATTAGAATTTTCTGATAATTGACGCCATCGCGGAAAAAGTCATCTAAAACCGCATACAAAGAAGATATCAACGAAAAGCTGTGAGAGCTGAGTGGCTCAAACACATGAATAAAAGGATATATCAGTAACTGAAAGGTATTTTTAAGGATTTTTACAGGAAGGGTTGAACAATATGGCTGTGGACAATAGAGTTCCAGAATTAGAGAAAGGTACGAATAGTATAAACAAAATTTCTACCTCTCGTAACACTCAGTTCAAAATAACGGCCAAAGTCTTTGTAATATGTGTCTTAATGTTTGCCAAGCTGATCCAAAGAGTCAGGTTCTATAGACAGTTTGACCTATTTGCGTTCCAGTGAGGAATGTGTGTACTGTTCAATGGTATGTCACTAGTTGATGGGGATACTTACGGTAACTAACATAGTGCGGAATGATGTAGAATAATATAGTGTAGTGTGGGACGACAAAGTAGAGTACAGCATGCTATGATATGCTAAGGTATACAGTATGGATATAGTGGTTTCCTCTGCCTCACCCTTCACGGTCTGAATCTCCTCAGGCAGGCAGGGCCACTGGACTTAACACTCTTGTAACATCTGCTCAGCTGTGTCCTGACATCTCGGCTCGCTTACTGCCTGCCAACTCTGCTGGTTTAGTGCCTGCCTCACCACCGAGAGAATCTTTACCTGAGTCATCCGTCCCGTCGGAGGACCAGTCAGTGAATGCTCTGCGTGGGTGAGAACTTCCCTCCCCTGAACAACCCATTTTGTTTACCCAACAGCTAACTCCCCAGTCTGCGCCACCCTCCCACCCCTCGTCGTCACATGGCTGCACTGTTGCACCTGGGGTTTGATGACTATGTGGGTAATGGAGAGTGTTGTGGCGTGTACCTTAGAGCAAATGAAAGCTTATTACTAGAGGATAAAAGTAATTTTATGCTGTAATCCACCTAACACAGTCCATGAATGTTAAAAGCTTTACTACAACACTGGGTGACGATTCAGTTAGAAAGATGCCTTTAAACAGAGATACTGTAGTCTGCAGCTGAACCAAAATCTCACATGAAAATCATAACCGTAACATTTTCGAGGCTAATGCTCGTGCCCGTGATTTTAAGAGGACATAAAACCTAAGTACTTGGCCTGAGAGTGTTGTGGTTTGGGGATACAGAGAACAACGTCAGGGAAAGGAAAATTCCGTTTCGATAATAGAGTTTACAGTGGTACATATTCACAAACTTTACGGTAATGTCTTTCAACTGTAAAGGTTTCAAGCTTCGCATGGATGATCCTGCATAATTCTGTTCTTTCAGTGTAATATCCTTTACTACGAGAGCACTTTATGACGTAAAAAGAATTTCATAAACTTGCCAACTTTTAAAGCCTTATTCCTAGTTGTTAAGATGAGCTTACCGGCGACAGTGCAGGTGGTTGACGCCTCTCGTGTGGCACTGCTGGTTTGTGGTGCAGCAACGTGCAGTGAAATTGGTATTACCAACGCAATATACGGTAGGCTATGAGCCTTGCTAATCTATAAAGTACAAATATGATTAACATACAATTAACATCACCATATCCGCTTCTCACAAATTAGGAGTGTTTTAGAGGTTCCGCAATCATTTTTCTTGTGAGCAGGTGCTCCACATCTGAAGGGGTTTTATTCGCCCGAGGATGGATCACTGTTCTCAAGCCTGGGGGTATCCACTCTCCACCTCTCTATTCATCCTCCCGGCATCAGCTCTCTTCAGTCCTCCCCTTCCATACTTCACGATGCTGCCACTGTTCTCGTGAACTGTCTGCTGTAATATTCATACTACAGTTTCCGCTCTCACTTGATGCGAGCTTTTTTCCCCTACGAATGGAGTTAAACGACAGTTATTACCGAGTCTGATCTCAGTTCTTTTTCAGACTATTTTTAAATGCTCTCTAAGTAGTTTCTTTCTCCCGCCATAGCTCAAACAACTCAATGGCCCCATTTACTTAGATTTTCCAAGCAATTTTTCCTGAATATTAACCTGTATGCTCAAACACCTAACCCGCTCAAGCAGAACTTACAAACGCATTTAGAAAGAATCCCCAAGGAAGACAAACTTTAAACAGTATCAGTGTCCTACCTAACTGTTCCTACACCTCCATCACGACTCCTTCCTTTGCAATGGAACTCGAAGCCATCACGTAATAACTTACTGGATGGTCAAGATTCTCTTTTCTCAGCAAATCTTTAGCCAGTAACGGGGACTGTTTCTCTAAAGTCATCTAATTATTGGAAAGTCAACTCGTCAAGAAAAAGGCTTTCTATCCGCTTGAGACATCCACTGAAGAACTTACACAGATGGAAAAATTCATCCTATCAGCACATCTCTAAAATAACTTACAAGAATAACTTTTAATGAAATATGTTATACTATCTTTAAAACTGGAGCTCTTTTTCCCTTAGATTCAACATCACGTAGAAAAACAATTCAGCAAAAAGTGATCTCTTGTAAGAACTAGGTAAAAAAAAAAAAGGAACTATTATTTCTCAAAAGGAAATTAGAAATTCTTAAACAGGATTTTCCAAGCTTCTGCGTGCAGTGAAAGACTAATGTTTGTTTTCAGTTTTGTCCAGTGATTATTTATATCTGGTGAAAAGTAATAAAAAGCTTTCCTCGACTACATTCGGCAGTAGGCAACCCTGGCTATAGTGAAGCCTCATATGTCTTGTTACGGATTTAGTTCGAATGATTTCAGGCGGATATAAAGGCTTATATCATTATCATTCCTGGAGAGTTACGTAATACACTGCCGTTTATGACGTTATATCGGAACCATAAACTATCTTGTTCTATCTCAGCATCTTGTGAGCTGCTCCGTAACATACTAATACCACCTAGAGATATGTCGCTAAAGTTTCTGAATAACTTAGGGATAATGTACTTGGTCTAACCGGAAGATGGCTTTTAGAATTATACACTGGGGCCATTTCCTGTTTACCAGCAGGGCTGTTGGTGTATATGACGTAGGAATTTCAAACCCTAGGAGATGAGGTCAGCTCTGTCTAGCTCATCCTACGCTGTCTATAGACATTATACTACCTTATAGAAAAAGTTTTCTGGTTACAGCTATCATGAAGAAGTCGGATTTACAGCTTTGAGGACTAACGATGAGTCATTAATCATTTATATTTGAAAGAAACAATTATCACTTATATAGGTTCCAGCAATGTATCATTTTCAACATATCTGAATGTTCCCTATGTATGTCTGCCTAAACATGCATACCTGGTTATGCTGTTTACTGTCCATCTCTTTCATTATCATGTAGCAATCCATTTTGTATATCTACTTTAGCACATGACGACTCTTTAGCATATGTATTTACCAAGTAACTTGTAAGTCTACAAACATGAATATGTATCCAAGATCGTAAGCTCGTTAAACTACGTATTCCTCAGCAGGTAAATCTCCCCAGATGCTTCTAATCATCTAAGACAGTATGTATCCATCTCTCAGGATGCGTGTCAGAACAAAATGCTCCTGTCTGATGATATTCTGAGTCTAATAAGTTTGTCTGTCTGCCTCTGTCTCTCTGAAATAATATACTCTGTATTCGAAATTCCTCGAGTGACTTAATGTAAAACAATATTTCAACAAACATATCCTCCAGACAAAGAAGTAACAAGTGAAAGATGCAATGCAAAGTTTTGTCACATTTACTAACGGCGGAACACATATCCCTGTATGACACCAGCAGTGCATAAGTACAGTTTCTTTCTATTTTTGCAATAAGGTCGCACAGAATAGATGTAGAGAGAGAGAGAGAGAGAGAGAGAGAGAGAGAGAGAGAGAGGTGTTTGTGGGCTCCGTCTGGAAGTGGTAACGATGTGAGAGAGAAGTTACGTACCTACGACGAGGCTGCTTCATCGTCAGCGGATGTAAAATGATACAGTGTCGTTTACCACCTTTCGGCCTTAAGGCAACTAACATACCCTGCTTTTGCGTGAACAATGTATGTGTGTGTGAGTGGGTGTGTGTGTATGTGTGTGTGTGTGGTGTAAATAAAAAACAAACAAATCTGATATATGGATTCAGAGGGACCAAAATCAAGTAATTTACAAACAGTTCGAAGAAAAACATTCCATGGTAACAGAATTTTCCACATGAATGACAGGCCAGTAATGCCCTCCGTTTCCTAAGGCCGTTTACAGTAAGTTTTACCTCGCCAGCCATTCTTTACGCCGCCCACACTGGCTGTAACTAACTGAGACCCTCATCCCTGAGTGTGTGCCTACGTATATCTCTCACACTGTATATGATTCTGTTTCAGACTATGCAAAACTATGTTGATGTAGCCTTTTCCCATGCGCGTTGCATGCTTGATGGTCTACAATTGCTTAGGATAAGTCACGGAAATATTTTCTTAAAAGCAGGTAATTTTCCAGGTTTTCATCTCTAGCGTGTGGAGTGAGAGAAGACAATTTGCTTGATTCCGGTCTAGAGCCGTTTTTCTAGGAATTTAGATACTGATGATGGGAGAGATAGTGGGTGATAGGAGAAGCGTGGGTTAGAGGGCTTGAAGTTTTTTAAAGATGGCAAGTTTCCAGACGTCTGGGATTTTGTTGTGTATCCAGCAGTACCTCAAGAGGTTTGCAAGTGCTTAAATTGCTTTTGGGCAGAGGTGTTTTGTCAATTTTGAATTAAACTTACGTAGAAGAATTATGTTTGCAACCAAATTATATTTAGTAATGTCAAAAATAATTTAGTTATGTGACGTCATCTGCATATGTTAAAAATTAAATGCATTATATAGTTTTGGACAGGAATCTGAAGTAAGTATTGCTATATCAGCTGATATCGTAACTGCAGGATTGCATAATAAGTATGTGAGGATGATTTTACCACTGAAAGTAGTACAAGTATCTAGAATTAGATGCTGTAGTATATTTCTCTGTTATTGTCTTGGGAAGAAATATCAGCGAGTCGCTCCATCCAGCTTGGTTATGTAACTTTAAGGAACTGACTATCGGAATGAGGACTACTGTATTTGTCCAATATATAACACTACAGGAAACACTGCGTCTTGGCTCAGAGAATATCCAAAATGAGGGTAAGATAAAATAAGAGACGAAAGCCTCTTTCCTCGGGGGACCACTGGCTGGCTGGTGACAGCTGCTGAATATCAATATGTAAATCTATTGCTGGAGGCGCCAGTATGGGCTCAGACAGCGAGGTATCACAAATGTCGAGAACTGCTCAAACACGGGAAGTGAGCGAGTTTAGATGGATATTGCTTTAAGTTCGACATCATCACAGTTCCAATTAAGCTAACCACAGATCAAGAACAGATGCACTGAACTGCCTCGAAAAAAGAAAAGAAGTGATTTCTAATATATTGTCAACAATTTATATTTCATTGAATAAATGTCTGATTCTAAAATCTGGCGTGTTTAACTATGGTGTCCTTCTTTAGAACTACACCTACTCACCTCTTTTAAATACCCAAGTAGGCTGTCATGTCT
The DNA here is from genome assembly GCA_038088735.1 of Panulirus argus. NCBI lineage: Eukaryota > Metazoa > Arthropoda > Malacostraca > Decapoda > Palinuridae > Panulirus > Panulirus argus. Next base: position 6,615 of record JAYMFT010420691.1, read on the forward strand.
TACGCCATCTCTTAAGAAAATACTTTTTGTTATTATTCCCTCGAAATGTGAAATACATTTTTTCCATGTTGCTTAAACCTTTTAATGTAATTGTTCAACAATACTATGAAGAACATGTTAATAAGGAACTCACCTGAAAGTTCCGCAGGCTGTTTACAGAGTATCATGGAAAAACTGTGATACGTTTTATGTTGGGCAGACTGGTAAGGGTCTTTCTGCTAGACTTAAGCAACATTAGTATATCATAAGAACAGGACAAGAATCAAATGTCTTGTTTATTCATGTTAAAGATTATGATCATTGTATTGATTGAAGTAATGCCATTTCAGTTATTTACTCTAACTCCCTTACCACAAGATAATCATTCAATCTTCTATTATCAAATACACAAAGAAATTTAACATTAATATTTGTGAAGGTCTATACAAATTGGATAACTTTATTAGAGAGAGAGAGAGAGAGAGAGAGAGAGAGAGAGAGAGAGAGAGTTACATAGATACACAGACCACACAGACCACACGGACCAAAGGTCCAAGCAAAGTGATCTATCTTTAACGCTAAAAAAGTACTTGTTTGTCGTTGGGCTTGTGATTTCTCTGGAAGACCAGTTTCAGACATCTGTAAGTTTGTGTATTCAGGAGTGCGTCGATCGTTTCATCCAACAACTCTTGTGGAAGATACAAAATTTTACAGATGGGTTAAAGAAACTCAGAAAGAGATAAAAAGTTGAAATCTTTCCATTGGGACAAGTCTCTTCGAGTTTTCGAGTCGGACTTTGTGATTACTTTCTCTTGCCTCTTAACTTCAGATGGACTTCTAAAGAAACGTGTCTGTTTTATCGCGATCTGAAATGGGGAAGTGAAGCGAGAAGGTCTGCTACATGTGGAGTTCCTTGATCTCAGGAGAAAGAGAAATTCTGAGGTCACGAGATCTGTAGGAACTTTGCGATAAGGAATAGAAATAAATGAAGATGTATCATTATAAAATCTTTACCGTTGTCCTTCATACACTGAAAACTGTAATAAATAGGAGAAGGTAACTAGGTATATGGAAGTGCGCATTGTTAAAAGAATAACTTTTTTATTGATATGATGAAAAATGTAATTGGAAATACTGAAATAAAAAGGTGTAACCTCCTCTTATCCAACAAACTTTAACTGCAGTGCTGCTGCATATCGATCATTGATACACAACAAAATAAAACTAAGAAAATTCCTCTTACATTTGTAGATGAGAATATTATATGTGCAAAGCTTTGGTTAACTCTTCTGTTTTCCCCAAAGATTTCGGCAGAACTCTCTCACTCCTTAGATCGCTCCGGCCCAAATGTACCACATCGCCACCTAATCCTCCTACATATTCTACAGTCCTTCCAGTTACCTAATAAAAGGTTAACTCAACTCTTCTCTCCTTGTTAACCATATTTCCATCTGTTAACCTCACTTTCGCTACCATTTGTTCTTCTTACTTTGTTCACCTCCTTTCAAAATGCCGTCTGATTTCCTGAAAAGTTTGCTGATACTCTTTCATTCCATCCCTCAGTTGCCTTCTTTTTCAACTGCAATATGTCTCTATCAGCCTCCTGCCCTTTGCCCTTATTTACCCCTTCCCCCTCCCGATCTTTCACACTGCTTCACTGCAGATGCCGTCCATATAGCTTTCTTTTCTCCTTCACTGGCAGTTTAACTTTTTCGTCCAGCCACTCAATTACCCTTTCTCATTTTGCCCCCTTCCGCATACCACACACTTCACCCGTGTATATAACTACTGCTTCTCTAAATGCCTTCCACTATTCTCCCACTCCATTCGTTTCGTTTATTCTCACCCTCTGCTTCCCGTCACTCAACCACTCTTCATATTTCTGCACGCTTGCGTCTTTTCATCGCTCATTCACTTTCACTACTTTTTTCACTCGTATGTCATTTCATCTCAACTTAAAAGAGAGACAAACTCTCACAATCATCTCCACCAAGATCTAATGGAACATTTCATCTTACGTTCCTCTAAGCCCGTTCATATTTAGCATCCTTTCCTTTGCATGAGTGTAATATATTGTGACACATTTCGTCAGGTATTTAACTGCCAACACATCTGCCAGCTTGTGATCTCTTAAATTTAAGAACAGAGAAATGCATGTATACATCACTAACATATCTTCCAACAAACCCACCTTTGCCATAACAGACAATTGCCTTTCCTTTAACGCAACGTTAATGCACCCAAGACTTTTGTCCTCTCTCCCACCTAGTGACTCACTCTACTTCCAGTGGTTCCATCCGTTATCATGTCAACTTCCAGATACCTAAAGTTCTGCTGTTCCTCGAGACAACGACATGTATATGAATATGAACTGATCACTGAGAGAAATGTTATAATGCATCACACGATTTAGCGGAAATTTGTTTACAGCTCTATATTTGTTGTTCTACTCAACGTATAACAAATTTGCTTCTTGTTTCGTCTAATCATTAGCTCTTTTGTATGTGACTGTAGCAGTCTATGACATAGTGGTGGTACAATATTCATTTGAATATGGCACACTCTTGATATTAACGAATATCGTGGATCTCATTGCCCAATACAATAGACCTGGAAATGTTTATGCCAATGAACACCTCTCTAAAGCAAAGAAGAACAATGTGAAGGATGATGAGCAATACTGAAATAATAAACATTATACACGGATCAGCTGTGCACTTCGATGATGGACAGAGTTCTAAACTTTACGGTAGTGTAAATTTGACAAACATTGTATTGATAATCAGTACTTGTATGGGATTTACTGTGCCGTAGATAAGAGAAGTATTGTAAAGGATTTGGGATTAATTGTAAAAGTTTCATAGGAAACTTAAGTTGTGTATGCATTTGAAACAATTCAATAGTGTTCTTAGCTTCGACATTGAAAATACATGGAGTGTTTTCAGATGAAGAACAGTAAAACACACATGAACTGCACTGTATTTAAGTAAAGTGTTCTCGGCTGAAATGTAGCATTGCAAAGTACTCAGAGCCATAACCATGAACTACTCTGTTCAGATTGAAGGAAAGTAACATAGTTGATGATCTGGACTCTCACAGGACGAGCACAAACAGATCAGCATTATAGGCAGGTTCATACATTACATTGATAATTTTTGAAGGCTAAACATCAGACAACGAGGTGCGGATCCAGTTGTATTCTTACGAGCGACTTGTGACACGAGATCGGTCAGCGATCTTTCTTTCTGTTCACATAAGTAAAAGCTTCTGTAATAGAGAAAAAATAAATAAAGAAGTATTTTCCTAGAGGGAAGCTTAGCCTCTTTTGCTTAAACTTATATATATTATAACTTAGATTAATTTGGTATAGCTTAGCATAATTACAACAGTACGAAAGAGAGATTTTATAATGATGTCATATTAATGCCAGCTTACGACAGAAGCAGTATAAGTTTGGTCAGGGTATATTTTTATGAATACCTTATGCAAGACATTACCATAGGAAATTTTGCTATAGAAAAATAAGAGAGAAAAGTTCCCTAACAAAATATCAACAAAAAAAAGAAACTACAACACAAAAGATGTATAAAGACTGACCTTCTCTCTAAAGACTTTACTAAAAATCATGAAAAGCTGTTGACTTTATCCTTCGAGAATAATATCCTATTCTTATTTTCCCAGTGAGCATAAGCTCAGTTTGATACGCCCGGAGTAAAGAATTCTTTTGGGAATTACAAAAAGTATAGGTCTCTTTCATTTTTCGTAGATTAATCTCACTGCACATTAATATTGCGCTAAGATATAACGATCAAACAGAAAGCAGAAATATTAACCAAACACTTTCATTTCATTTTCTTAACTTTCAGAATACTGAAACTTATTTCTTTTTAGAATCTCATATCTAGACGTCTAGTTCCTCTAAATTTCACGTATGGACTTTCCAGTGTATATTGATATATAACATCATTAAAAACCAACAATACGATGGAGGAGATATTTCTTGCTCTGCAAGACCTCGCATTCCAACTGCAAGAATCTTCAAAGCGGAAAATAAAAGCAGTGATGCCATGTCGACTGATTCAATAAAGTCATGTTGGTGTGGCAACAGTGAATGTTTTCTCACAGTATTGATCCGGTAGGAAATATGCAGCTGGAGCTATGAGAAGGGTACTGAAGAGAGACTGGGTATCTGGAACTTCAGGCAAGGCAGCAAAGAGAATGTCGAAGATTTAGTTACTCTGTGAATGATGTCACTGTGGCTGTTTAATCTGTTCTAGGAAGAGTTGGAGAGGGAGATGAATGCGAGGGTCTTGCAGGGAAAGGCGGGTCATCATAGTGGTGCAGGTCGAGATGCCTGGGAGTTATCAGTTACAGTCTGCGGCAGACACGACGAGAAAATCCATGTATACATATTTTCCTTTATTTTACCTGATCGCCGTTTTTCGTGTCAGCGAGGTAGCACCAGGAAATAGACGAAGAAAGACCCATCCACTCACATACACACATATATGCACAATACATACATATACATAGCAACACATACATATATACATAAATATACCTTCACATGCATATACACATATACACATGTATATATTTATACTTGCTCGCCTTCATCCATTCCTGGCGCCACCTAGCCCCACTGGAAACAACATCACCACCCCCTCCGTAAGCGAGGTAGCGCCAGGAGACAGACGAAGAAAGGCCACATTCGCTCACACTCAGTCTCTAGCTGCAATTTTTAATGCGCCACAGCTCACTATCCACACCCAGGCCCCACAGACTTTTCCATGGTTTACCCCAGACGTTTCACATGCCCTGGTTCAGTCCACTGACAGCTCGTCGACCCCAGTATACCACATCGTTCCATTTCGCTCTTCCGTTCACGCCTTTCACCCTCCTGCATGTTCAGGCCCCGACTGCTCAGGATCCCTTTCACTCCATCGTTCCACCTCCAATTTGGCCTAACGCTTCTCTTGTTCCCTCCACCTCTGACACATATATCCTCTTTGTCAACCTTTCCTCACTCATTCATTCCATATGTCCAAACCATTTCTCCTCCACTTTTTCTCCATTCAAACTTTCATCTCAACTAACTTGACCCTCAATCCTGATGAACGTAATAACCTTGCTCTTATTCACAATTACTCTCAACGCTCTCCTTTCACACACTTTTCCAAACTCAGTCACCAACCTCTGCCGTTACTCACTTGCATCAGCCGCCAGTGCTGTATCATCACCGAACAACGGCCTAGGGCTCTCCCAGCCCCAACAGACTGGATACTCACCCCTCTCTCCAAAACTCTTGCACTTACCTCTCTAACCACCCCAGCCATAGACAAATTAAACAACCATGGGGATATCACACACCCCTTCTGTGGACCAACCTTCACTGGGAACCAACCATTCCCTCTCTTCCTACTCGTACACATGCCTTACACCCTTGATAGAAAGTTTTCACTGCTTCTAGCAGCTTTTCTCCCACACCATATATTGTTAAGACTTTCCACAAAGCATCTCAATCAACCCTATCATATGCCTTCTCCAGATCCATAAATGCTACATACAAATCCATCTGTTTTTTTTTTTAAGTATTTCTCACATACATTCTTCAGAGTAAACCCCTGATCCACACAACCTCTACCACTTCTAAAACCACACTGTTCCTCCCTAATCTGATGCTCTGTACGTGCCTTCCCCTCTCAATCAGTACCCCCCCATACAGTTTTCCAGGAATACTCAACAAACTTATATCTCTGTAGTTTGAACACTCACCCTTATCCCCTTTTCCTTTGTACAGTGGCACTATACATGCATTCCACCAATCCTCAAGCACTTCACCATGATCCAAACATACACTGAATATTCTTACCAACCAATCACCAACATAGTCACCCCCTTTCTTGATAAATTCAACTGCAATACCATCCAATCCTGCCGCCTTGCCAGATTTCATCTTCCGCCAGGCTTTCACCATTTCTTTTCTCTTCACTAAATCACTTCCCCTGACTCTCTCACTTTGCACACCTTCCCAACCAATACACCTTACATTTGCCAATCTGTCATCAGACACATTCAACAGTCCTTCAAAATACTCACTCCATCACTACCTGTTATCTCTTCCTCTCTTGCCCCCTTCACAAAATGTACCCAGGAGAGCTCCCATATTTATAAAGCTTTCTTCTCTCACTCTGTAAAGCTTTACAAAACTTATACTTTCACTCTGTTTCCTTTCAAACACCATTACTTAACTTTTACTGTGTCTACACACATCATAAGACACACTTACAACCCTCTGAAACTCTATTATCAGCAAACTACACAATATTTTCCACAGACAGTCTTGTCACTAGCCATCATACCTCACCAACACACTTCATCTGTGCTCCCCTTTTTCCTTGTTTTGTTTTCATCTCTCTTATCACTCGATCTATGTATGTATGTTTAGAAGCCAAAGTGACACCATACAGACCTGCCTCACACCCACATTTATACCAAAACTTTTGCTCAACTCCATCCACTCTTACCCATATATTTGCTCCTCAGTAGAAGGCTTTCACACTATCCAACAGTTGTCTGCCTACCCCATATATCCTTAACACGTCCTTTATATCATTCCGCTTGCCTTTGTATGACAGATGCATAAAAGCTGCATACAACTTTTTTCCTTTTGCTAGATACTTTTCTAGTCATTCTCACTGCAAAAGTCTGAACCGCACATTCCCTACTTTACCTTAACCCTCTTGTTCCTCACTTATTTTACATTTAGTCTCTTCCATTACTCTAACATTCAACACTCTTGCATACACTTTTCATGATGTATATAACAGACTTATGCCCCAGTAATTACAACATACATCCTTAGCACCATTTCCTTTGAGTAAAGGAACAATAAAAGCTTTCACCCAGTCGTCAGGCATAACCTTCTGCTTCCATGCTAAATTACATATGAAGTACATCCACTCTGTCACACTTTCTCCTTCATACTCCAACATTTCAGTCATAATCCCATTCACCCCAGTTGCCTTTCCTACTTTCTATTTATCTGTCTATCTATCTTTCTATCTATCTATCTATCCATCTATCTATCTATCTATCTATCTATCTGTCTGTCTGTCTATCTATCTATAACTCTGATGCCTGTTCCCAACTGGACTTCCCTCAAAGGGGTGGGCATGGCAGCAGTCTCCATAATTAGTGAACTTCAGTGCTGCTTCTTAGCCTTTAGTGCCTCACCCTTAACAGGTCACTGGCAGAGGGCATCTTTAGCACAGTGTTTGCAGAGGCCCCTACCAAATGTTCCTACCAAAATGTTCCTACATACAACTTCTGTCTACTGCTTCTAACATATAGACAAAAGGCAGGACTAGCACAGAGGGCTCACTGCAGGAAAATCTAAAGTTACAGAGAATCTGTTTGAGTTAAGTGTTATCAAGTGTTATACATGACAAAGAGGGATTATATGTTTGTAGACAGAATGCCAATAGTCCACATGTGGGCAATGCAGAAGGAAAAGGTAGCTACCTAGGTCAGAGGAGTACAGCTTGACAACCACTGAAGTGCTGGTTCACTTTGCAGCCATCACTAACCCTCCTGATACCCAGTGGGTAGTACTGGTAATATACCTCCCTGATCATTGGCTACCTACCAACTACTACATATTACTTTCATACCTTTAACCTCATTATTGCCTTTATAACCTTCTTTCTTGCTATAGGCCCCTAGGACTTGTATCCTTTTCCTTCCATCATCCATACCTATGCATGTAACAACTGCTGCCCCACCATCTTCCATATTCATCAGTTCTTCAAAATACTCTTTCCATCTTCCTTTCACATCTTCCTTTTGACTCAGCTCTTGCATCCACCCCTCCTTTTTCACCCAATACATTTTCTTATTTTCCTCAAACTTTTCAATCAGCTTTCTTCCAAAATCTTGATTTACTCTTTCTTTGCTTTCCTTTATCAGCTTCAGAACATTTTGATTAAACATTTTATACTCTTCCTTTTTCCTTTTGTGAACTTCCATTGGTACATTGCTTAGTAGTGATCTGCCATATGCCATTATCTTCTCTTCCACAGAATTTCAAATCTCATTCATCCACCATGCATTTCCCCTTTAATTCATATATCTCACAAGCTATCACCCAACTGCTAATTCTAGAATGTTTTAGTCTTTTTGTCATCATTTTAAACACCTCATTCATACATGACTACATCCTGACATTTACTGCGGTGTCATCTAAACTTTTTGTCAACCTTCTTTCATGTGAATAAAAGCAAAGTTATTAGGTTTAGTTGTGCAAAGAGAGTAGGGTTAGTTGGGGTTTGAGTTTCAGTGGAGAAAACTTGGAGGAAGCAAAGTGTTCTAGATATCTAGGAGTGGACATGACAGTGATTGGAACCATGGGAGCTGAAGTAAATCACAGAGTGGGTGAGCACTGAGGAATGTTTGGTACGAGTGGTCATTATCTAGAATGATGACGATGTTTATTTTGAATGTATAGTAATCCTGACCGTGTTGTATGGATGTGAGACATGGGTCGTAGATGAGAATGGTTAGAAGAGGGTGCATGTGTTGGATGTGAAATGTATGAGGACAATATGTGGGGTGAGGAAGGAGTAAGCAATAATGATTTAAGTGAGAGTTACGGTAATAAGAAGAGTATGGTCAAGAAAGTTGAAGAGAGTGGGCTGAAATGGTTTGTACATATGGAGAGAGTGAAGAGAGGTTGAGAAAGAGGATATATATGTGTGTCAGAAGTGAAGGGAACAAGAAGGGGGAAACTAAATTGGGGATGGAAGTATGGAGTGAACTGTTTTTAGTGGTCAGGTCCTGAACATGCAGGAGGGTGTATGTCATGCTGTGGATAGAGTTAACTGGAGTTAATTGGAGTGATTTGTTATACAAGAAAAGTTATGCTCTCAGCCGACTGAACCAGGGCATATGAAGCAATTGGGCAAAACCACAAAAATGTTTGTGGGACCTGGTTGTAGATAGTTGCTGTGGTTTCAGTGTACAGCACATGACATCTAGAGAATGGATGTGAGCTGTTGAGGCTTTTTCTTTGTTTGGTCATGGGACTACATTACTAACATAGGAAACAGCAAACAGGTATAAAAAAAAGAATTACCCCAGGACATCTTTACATCTTTCTAAGAAAGAGTCCTGGTGTTACCAAGGCTCTCTTTTTAGAGGCTCCAGCAGCCCAAGGCTGCACTAACTCCAGACATTAACTTATTTATGAGTATAATGATATTTATGTCTAGTCTGTAACAACAAAGAAAGGAGAGATAAATCTCCAAAGGTGTGTTGATACACAAGGTCTCTGTTACAAATATGATATGTGTTTTGGTCATAACATTTTAGAGCTATGCAACTTTGGCAGTGGTCAAATATAACTTATTAATGCAAATCATGATATATTGCAGAGAATGCAGAGAAAGCTCAGTTCCTGTTAGAGTCTAAGGTCCCACACAAGAAAATGTTTGAGACATTCCTTAAGCATTTACAAATGGGAAATTTATCTCCTCACTTTCTTGCTGAGTACATGTACCACGATAACTTTTATGCTGGGATTAGAATACGGCCACCAAAGCTAGGAAATGGTATGATGTTCTTAATTTGTAATTTTACCTCATTTTTTTTCTCTTGTTAATTAAGGCATCCTTTTGAATATAAGTAGAACATTCAAAAATAGTACTTTATTACTGTATGCTTTTTTTCTGATGAATTTTTATTGACATTTTACTTCATTTTGCACTGTGTAATGTAATTCAGTCATTTATTAAATTCATACTTTTATCTGTTTATGTATGTATATATCTATGTAATTAACTAATTTTTTTATATTTGTCTGTTGATCCATTTATCTATCTATTTAATCATTACTATTATTATAATTACCCAAGGACCAGTTTCTATAAAAGAAATCTTAATGTTACCCAGGACCTTTCTAAAGGCTCCTGTAGGCCAAGACTGCAGTACTTCCAATAGCAGGGAAACGTAGACTCTATTAGAATGAGAAGTTCTTTGATGAAACTGTGCTCCCAGTGGTACAGCCTCACCAAAGATGACTTTTCACTCACAGTGTAACCTTGAGCAGATAGATTCCAGTAACACCTGTCTATTACGGACTCCCATGGTGAAGTGGTTAGCTTTCCTGACCATGACACATCTGTGGGCCACCCAGGGTCGAGCTCATAAGCTCGAATCCTGGTTGTGGCAGTCAGTCCACAGTCAACCCAGCTGTTCATCCACCCCTAGGGGTTGGTCGATAAAATGGGTACCTGGCTCAGGCTAGGTTATAGGGTATAGGAGAGAGAGGAGAAAGAATGCATCCTGTGTATTTCCTGCGTGTCGTAAAAGGCATCTAAAAGGGGAGGGAGTGGAGGGTTTGAAATCCTCCCCTCCTGTTTTAACTTTTCCAAAAGAAGGAACAGAGAAGGGAACCAATTGAGGATTTTCCCCTCTCAGGCTCAGTCCTTTGTTCTTAATGCAAACTTACTAACGCGGGAAATAGCGAACATGTATGAAAAAAAGAAAACACATATTTATTTATATTTATTATATTATACTTGATTGCTGTTTCCCACATTAGCAAGGTAGCACCAGGAAACAGATGAAGAAAGATCCATTCACTCACAAGCACACATATACATGCACATAAATGCACAATACATACATATACATACCAACTCATTCACGGCCTGCCCAGGGTCAAGTGCATAGGTTTGAATCCTGGTTGCAGCAGTCGGTCCATAGTCAACCCAGCTATTCATCCACCCCTAGGGCTTGGTAAATAAAATTACTACCTGGCTCAGGCTAGGGATAGGGGTGTAAGAATACTTCCCACGTATTCCCTGTGTCATAGAAGAAGACTAAAAGGGGCAGAAGCGGGGGACTGGAAACCCTCCCCTTCTTGTATTTTCAATTTCTAAAAGAGGAAACAGAAGAAGGGGCCAGGCAGGGAGTGCTCATCCTCCTCGAAGGCACAGATTGGGGTGTCTGAATGTGTGTGGATGTAACCAAGATGAGAAGAAAGGAGAGATAGGTAGTATGTTTCAGGAAA
>JAYMFT010420702.1:0-17662 GCA_038088735.1 Panulirus argus
TATACATATATATATATATATATATATATATATATATTTGTCCTAAACGCTGCCTCATTCACCTGCAAAACAGACGTTTGGAAGTAAACCTGCTAAGTGGGGCAGCTGGTGGGATGTCTGATCACTATCTTGTGGAGGTGAAGGTGAAGATTTCTGAAGGTTTTCAAAAAAGAAGGTTGGGGAGAAGAGAGTGGTAAGAGTAAGTGACCTTCAAACGGAGACTTAGGTGAAGAAATATCCACAGACACTGAGTGTAGAATGGCAAAAGGAGAGAGCAAATGAAGTGTGGGAAGGGGGTAAGGAATTGGAAGTATTTAGGGAAGCAGTGATGGCATGTGCAAGAGATGTATGTGGCATGAGAAAGGTGGGAGGTAGGTAGAATAGGAAGGGTAGTGAGAGGTGGGATGAAGAAGTAAAGTTGTTGGTGAAAGAGAAAAGAGAGGAAATTGGACAAGGAAGGAGTGCAAATGATTGAGAAATGTATAAGAGAAAGTGGCGAGAAACTACAGAAGTTGGTGACTGAGTTTGGAAAAATGTGTGAAAGGAGAAATCTGGGAGCAAATGTAAATAAGAGCAGGGTTATTAGGTTCAGCAGGGTTGAGGGACAAGTTAGATGGGATGTGAGTTCAAATGAAGAAAAATTGTAGGAAGATATATGTTTTAGATGCCTAGGAGTAGACTTGGCAGTGAATGGAACCATGGAAACAGAAGTGAGTCAGAGGGTGGCTGAGGGGGAGAAGGTTCTGGGAGCGATGAGGAAAGTGTGGAAAGAGAGAACATTATCTCTGAGAGTACAAAAAAGGTATTTTTGAGGGAACTGTAGTTCCAACAATATAATATGGTTGCGAGGCAAGGACTACAGGTAGAGTTGTAAGGAGGACGGTGGATGTGTTAGAAATGAAATGTTTAAGAACAATATGTGGTGTAAGATGGTTTGATCGAGTAAGTAATGTAAGGGTAAGAGAGATGTTAGATAACTAAAAGAGTGTGGTTGAGAGAGCAGAAGAAGGTGTGTTGAAATGGTTAAGACAAATGGAAGAAATGAGTGAGGAAAGGTTGACAAAGAGAATATATGTGTCTGAGGTGGAGAGAACAAGGAGAAGCAGGAGACCAAATTGGAGGTGGAAGGATGGAGTGGAAGGGATTTTGCGCAGCTGGGGCCTGAACATGCAGGAGTGTGAAAGGCGTGCACAAAATAGAGTGGAATGGAACGATGTGGTATGCTGGAGTTGCCATGCTGTCAATGGACTGAACCAGGGCATGTGAAACATGTTGGGTAAATCATGGAAAGGTCTGTGGGGAATGGATGTGAATAGGGAGCTGTGGTTTCGGTGCATTACACATCAGCCAGAGGTTGAGATTAAGCAAATGTGGCCTTTATCGTCTCTTTCCTGGCGCTAACACACTGACGCAGGGGGTGACAATGCCATTTCTTGTGGGGTGGGGTGGTGATAAGAATGGATGGACGCAAGCAAGAATGAATATGTACGTGTGTATGTGTATGGATGTATGTTGGTATGTATATGTATGTATTGTGAATATATGTATACATGTGTGTATGTGGGGGAATGGCTCTTTCTTCGTCTGTTTCCTGGCGCTACCTTGCTGACGCAGGAAACAGCGATCAAGTATAATAATAATAATAATAATAATAATAATTCCTTATTCAGGAACTTTCATGATAGTGCAGATGCATTAGTAGATATATATCAACAAGGTTTTCAAATATACCTTCTCAAAGTTGATTTGTGAGATACCTGTGGTTATAGTATTTAACTTTGATCTTCTTAATCTTTGACCAATTAACTCTTCAGTATTTGCTTTGAAAGTTGGTTCAGTTTATGTTAATTATATTCACAATATTCCTATTGAGATAAAACAAATACTTTTTTGTAAACTGTCTTTTTCTTCAAATAAATGTCATAAAATAAAACATCATTGCCTCTTTCCACTGTCAACTGCTCTTTGCATTTTTCACAATCATAACACTTTAGTTTTTGACAAACATATCCATCCACATATGTCAATCCATTTTGTAATACAGGTGCATGGGACAATTTCAAATCAACATTATCATCTTTGAGAGAAACATCATCCTCATCTGGATTAAAGTCAGCAAAAAGAACCTGAAATATCATTATCCTCTATGGAAACATCTTCCTTATAGGGATTAAAACTAGAAAAAACTCTGAAATGTCAGGTATAGCTGCCACATTTTTGGTACTTTTGGATTTGGATAAATTGTCAATAATTCCAGCCATTTCATCTTCATCAATATAACTGTAGGCTGAATAGGAACTTCTTTGGGCAATGGAACTGTAAACTTCATTATATCTAAAGATGGACTGGCATCATTTATGCTCTAGCTGTTCATAGACTTATGCAGGATCTCATTTCCTATCACACTTAACTGCACTTAGAAAACTTGGGGCAGTGAGACAAGTATTGTTCCCACCTGCATTTCTAAGGACACTGAAAAAGTCTTCAAGGCAATCTTGATTGATTCTGTTTGTTAAGATATACTGGAAATCAAAGTTCTCTTTTATATTAGCCCATAAAAGCTTTAAACTAGATATATTAAGGAGCTATCCACTGACACATGAGGGGTTTCCCTTTGATCTTACAAATTTACATGAAGACAAAAATTCCAGAGTTTCAACTAAAAAGGTAAAGAGATCATTGCCTACACTAACTGCACATTTCTTCTCTTTATAGTGTTTTTTTTTTACCACACTTAAATACATCAAACGAATGATCCATGTGATTGATAAATTTAGCAGTGTAGATGGCTTCTTCTGGGAATTCTTTAAGGGTGCAGTAAGTTGTAATGCCTGCAGCTACACTTCTACTTTAGGTCTGTGTTGCCAAGCTTGCACGCATCTTATCAGATGTATTAGAGTAGATGTGATGGTCTGACAACTTAGGAGCAAGATGTATTGAAAGTTTCTTATCAGCTTGATAAAACTGTTCTACATATTTCCACTGAATCATATTGCCATTATATGATATATCATACATCAAAACATTATTTTCAATACTTTTAATTAGATGAGGGGTATCATAATAGAAATAATCTATATCATCTCCATTAATGATAAATGGGGAAGAGCTAGATATGCCAAGCCTCTCTAGCACTGTTTGGTTTGTTGCATCCTGGACACATACAACAACCTTGGGTAACAATTCTGTGTTTGATTCTATTCAAGCAATAAGTTATCATTTTTTGTAAAATATGTGGCCTTATGAACCTGTTAAAAAAGAAATACCCCAATGTTTGCTTGTACTTGCTGCACAAACCTTTCACCATGAACATCATGGCATATTGAGCATATTTCTCTGAAGCCCCATACTCTCCCATGTCCTCCACTACTTCAAACTTGTCTTTACTGTAATTATAATATATGCCAGATTTTATTGAAATGGCATCAAATACCATCCCATATGTCCTGTCTTTGTTTCTAAGTTTTGGGCTTTCTTTTCTAAAAAATCAAATATTGATTGATTCCATCCCGGATAAAACCTTATACAATAAACCCAGTACTGTATTGTATGTGTGTTTGGAAGAGGCAAAATTTTAGCAAGTAAATTATATGCCCTGGTGCTATCAAAATAAGGCCAAGTGAAAAGCTTTTCATATCATTTGAAAAGTGTATACCTTTCTTTTGGACAGTTAACAACTGTAATTGTTTTGAGAAATTCTAATGGAAAACCTTTGAGATATTTAGATGCATTTGAAATTATGCTGGCTGGTAAAGTGCACTTTTGGTTACAACTTGATTGAGACTTTTTCACGGTGTCACCTCTCTTCAATAATCTACTGATCCTTGTTCTATACCAATGTAAGCATTTAGAAGATTTTCTTTTCTTACTGTCTGATACTTCTCTGTTGACATCTGCTCATATAAAAAATATAAATTAGTGTTTGCAGTTGTAATCAGACTAACATAAGTATATAATGAGTAATCTAATAATGTCAAATACCTATGACCTAGGAACATTTCTGATTATGCTATGCCAAAGTGGTGTAAAAATATTAAAAAAAAAAAGTAATACAGCAAATTTTATAATCATATAATCAATATCTGAAATGATAATCTTTCATGGAACATTAAATACAATAGTAGATATATAAAACTATAGTACAAACCTTATAGTAATTGGTTGACCTTATAGTAATTGGTTAGATTTTGACCGTGTACTAGAATATACTAAAAGGTGAAAACATGAAAATTTGTTTGTGTATTGCACTTTACTGTACTGTATAGGGTTAGTAAAATCAGAATTGGACTTTTTTCATTGTAACCTTTTGACAAAGAAAAGGATTTTCTGATAATAATATATGGAATGGTGTGAGTGAATCTAGAGGAGGTGACTCAATACAGCATTTTCAATGCTTGCCATTTCCTTTGATTAAGGCATATTAGCCAGAGAATTACTGCCTCTTTCCATCTAAGACACCTGCATCATAGTAACAGTGTAAATCAATACAAAGTAATGCTCGTACAGCACATATGTGATACTTGTACGAACAAGAAATTTTGAATGGTCATTCACTATGTATTGTACTAAACATGATATTTTGGGAATTCTGAACTTGTTCTTGCTAAAACCACGTTGGTTTTCTCATTTTAACGGAGATATTTAAAGATACCCACCTACCTAACCTGTCTCTGTTTTATAAAAGACAAGATAACTTTCTGGTTGTTTCACAGATATGTGAACCTTGCCTTTTAATACGTGCATTAGATATAGAGTGACCAGTCGTCTTGGACTTATAATGAGTTAAAGTTTAATTTTTCATAATTTTCTTTATTTATAATTTGTAAGTACACAGCAACATCCACGTACTTACCTATCTTTCTCCTTCGGAAATTTATGATAAACTAACTCAGGAAGAGTTCGTTTTCGTCGTCTGCAGAGGCAGCATGGATACCACCCAGCAGACATGCTGACACAAACGTCACCATTGGATTTTCCCGCCAAAGAATTTCCTACAGACACAACCATTGGCAGAGCCATCCAGCGAGTTCCCCACACTCGGTGCTGGTTTGTGCGTGCGTTTGTAGGTTTCCTCGTCACACCGCTGTTTCCTGACTCGCCTATCTTTGTTGTTATATCCTGACTCGCCTATCTTTGTTGTTATAGTCTTTGGTGTGATAGAGCTTGACTCTTCAACGTATCATATGCATATGACTGTTGGTAATATCTGTTCTACTGACTATCTTCTGGCCCCCACAGTTCTTCAAGGTGTACGTAGTTCTACGCCTGGCGTTGCCGGGTCTTTTGAAAGCCTACCCGACACATCTAGTCCTCAACACGTTCGTACTGGGAACATTAACAGCTGCATCAACTACCAGCTGTAGGAGACACCTACCACATCTTAGTGCATTAACGATACATTTTATTGCATTGTCTTGTCACGCCCCATTGTCACTGGATCGCTGTGACAGGCTATCGACACGGACGCAACAGACGGACACCACTGTCGTCATCGCGGACGTCGACGGTATCTCTCGTGGGAACCCTCAACCCCTTGACGACGTCACCAGACTTCAACGACACTCGTCAACATCCGTGACGTCACATCATCCCGTCCTCACCATCTTCTGACATCACCACGGCGCTCTCGGGCCCGATCCTCATCTCCGACGCGTAGCCCCGCCCCGGCCGCCTGAAGAGCGCGACGTTTACGTCTCCTCCGCCTCACACCCCCCCCGCGACACACTGAATGCCTCATCAATCTAAATAAGATTTCCGTCTAGTTTTCATGATGGTTTGCCCAATGCGGTAAGCTATTACATAGGTACCAACTTATTGCTACACTACGTTCATCAATTCTTACGCTGGACTTATAATGCTTACGTGATGACTCCTTTTACATAGTTTTATGCTAATTTGCCATAGCGTTAATTTACCTCGGGTAACATCATTTATTGTGTTCATTTCTAGTTTTAACTTTCTTTTGACTGCAGTTCATTACACGATTTTCAAATAAATTCATGACTATGTTGGTTAATCAAATAGTGTCAACTATATTTCAACTTTTAGTTATCATGTGTTTCATTTAACTTTGATTATAGTACATGTCTGACAAGGACTCGTGTAATAGACGTAAGGGTCCTGTTTACTAAGGAATCTACCTAGGGTCCCTTACAATAGACAGAGGCAGCCGATTAAAATGGCTACATCACATGATGTTACTCTGGTGATGGTGTGTATCATACAAACGGCTCACAGACACCTATTCACTCGATGTCTCACCCAAACCCACCTTCACGTACAACAGTGTTTACAGTAAAACACGCAAGGGAATCACATGAGTTATTTGATGGGAAGCTTGCAAATTTTGATCGGTGAATTAGAAATGCGGAGGACATTGCAGACCAACATGGAGAATCAGGAATTGATAAAGCTCGTATATCTGCTGCTAAAAACCTTATTGACTTTAATAAGCCTAACCATGATGCTAAGGTAGTTTACGACTCAGATGACATTCAAAACTGTATATATTGGGACGAGTTCAAAGCACTGTTTAGATTAGGTTGTGAGGAATAGTTTTGATAGTTTACTACATTCTTTTACGTGTCCTTAGCACAACATATATGGAAGATATGCCAGTCCCTGATTATTGGAGTATCTTACATGGAAGAATGAAATTAGTTAGGCAAGCTTATGAAAACTCACCCTGGATATCAACAATGCTGGACCCTGCAACACACGTGCAAACTTTCATGAGGTTGTTGCACATTACCTTTATTCTAAAAGACCTTCCACCCGACGTAAGACGGCGGTTACTTAATGAGAACATTGACCCTTCATGGACAGTAACAAAGGTATTAAATTACACTCAGATGAAAGGTGGTTATTCCATCATCAAGACATTGGGACGGGATGGTGTCGGCTTCTCGTGTGGCGAAACGTCCGCGTAGTCAATACATTTATTCTAATCTGCAACTAAAGGGAGCTCCTGACCCCATGTCTCGCGTTCAAAGAAAGCAATTCATTGGTGATCAGCACTCAGATACAGTCACGTACTTCCGTTGTCGCCAGTCAGGACATTAGGCAAATGTGTGCCCTAACATGACGGGCGCGTCCTTACGCCTGGACGCAAACAAACGCAATCACCCAACCACGGTTTCGGTTTTCTCAATTCTGCCGATCGAGCCATAATTTCCTCCCTATAGACAATGGGCCGCTCTTCACTCGTTCGCCATCATGGCCAAGCATGCCGCAAATGTGCTCATATCGTAGGAACGCTAAACACACTTCAGAAGAATGCCGAGCCTTAGCAAAGCACGTCATCCAACACAGGTCAACGTCGTATTATCAACATTGACGTTCTCGCTATCGCGACAGGATTCTATCTCGTATAGAGCTCTTCAGACATATTCGTTCTTTGGCATCTCACGCTAGAAGTTTCGATTTAGTGGGCTCTTTTCATAATCAGCCTTTCACTATATTTGTCGACACTGGCGCAGGAGCAGATATCATTCATACAAATATGAATGAAACTTCTACTCCAAAAATAATGGCTAACATTTCTTTTTCTATTTGTGTATAACGTAAGCGTTTTTTAGTCATAGTAATACGCTGCCAAAAGCAAAAGGTTGCCGGTCGAGGTGATGTCTCTGGGGCTCTTTTACCCTTGCAACCTGGGTTGGGCCCAGGCTCTTGGGTTGGATTGTAAGTTGATCAAGCAGTTATAAGCTACAGACCACTGGCCGACACAAACTCCACTCCTTAGCTGTTATGGTTCACTATGTAGGTACTTATCCAGGGCACTCTAAAATTTCTCTGCTGTGCATCCCATGCTGTGTCTGATAGGAGGTTAAGCGCTGAAGAGTCTAGTCCCGTTATGTACTATTCTCTCTTTGTGTGCATATTGCACCACTGTATTTCAGTGGTAGTATTTTACAATGTGTACCATGCCTGTTGTGCCACTACAATGTTTTATCCATTTTCGATAATTTAGTTGTTTTGCCACATTAAAGTGGGCTGTGAGAGATCTTTAAATACATTCTAATTCTCTAATTTTGCCTGCCATGTAAGATGATGTTGGAACATAACAATATTCAATTTTGAAAAAATCTAGCAACTTGAAAATATAGTTTTTCTTAAATTGAATGCCTGCAGGACCCAGACCACAAATACTTCTGCAGAGGGCAACAGTTGTTTTGGTACGTTTGCTGAAGGAGAGATCGTTAGTCATTACTACTCTGAGGTTTTCACAATACTCAACTGGTTTATGACAGTGTATTCTCTACTGTTTTCTATTTCTTCATTTTCTCCATACCACAGGAGTTAAAACTTAACCAACTAAAGAGCATGTTGTTCTCAGTTGTCCATTTAAAAATTTTGTTTAAATATCTTTGCAGTCTTTTAGCCTCCTCATTTGATTTCATTTTCATTCTTGTATCATCTACAAAGAATGATATGAAACTGTGGCTTGTGGTTCTGTCAATGTCAGACATAAGAAAAAAGAACAAGTGGGGTAAAAGTAAGTCCCTTGGGTAACTCAGCTTTTTACCATGGAGAGACTGAGGATGGCATGGTTTACAATTATGTTGTGATCTGTTAGTTAAAAAGTTGTGTATCCATCTCCTAATTTTTCTGATTTTTCCTATCTTTCACATTTTAAATGCTATGACACCATGGTCACATTCATCATATGCTTTTGTAAGTCTCGGTAAATCACATCAGAATTTTTTGTTTTTGTGTTCCAGAACATCAACAATCCTAACATAGTGATCAAGCAACTGAAACCATATTTTTGCAAGTTATGTAGGTTGTTTACTTCTATAATTTGGGCTTGTATTTCTTGTTCTACCCTGGACCTTTTGTGCTTCCTTATTATTAGTATGTGTCTGTTGCATTTCTGAAGAGCAATGTGGTCATGTCATTTACACACTCCTCCTCTGTTTTGGTACTCAGCAGGGTTTTCCATTTTGTTGCAGACATCTTATTGATCACATTTCCCCAATTCATGTTTGCTATTAAAACTGAAATTACTGAATACACCATCAGTGTTAGCTGTGTTCTAGGAGGTGTTATAGCATCCAAACTTGTTCTTACTTTCATTAGGTTGTGATCAAAGTACAGGGTGTTTGGAATGTTCTGCTGTTTGCTGACTTAGGGTGAACCTTTTACATAACCTGAATAACTCTCTTCTTTGCAGCTGTTTGTTTGATTGCACCAACCTGAATAACTCTCTTCTTTGCAGCTGTTTGTTTGATTGCACCTAATACAAAACCCTGATGCATCACCATCAAAGATACAGGTTTATCTAGATAAAATTTCAGTATGTGTGCTTGCAGACTAAAATGTTTAAGCTCTATAAAACATTAATCTTGAGCAGCAGCTCATATAAAGTCTACATTTTCTATAACAGCAAATATATGTAGAGGTTCATTTATGGTTGACTTATTGTTCACAGAGTTAGCTAAGTAATCAACCATTCCCATGAACTGTTGGAATTCTACCCTGTAGATGAGGCTGGGAAATTATTGATATCACCTACTTCTTTAGGATCAATTTCAAGACCTTTCTCTGTTGGTATGTGCACAATATATTCTGACTTCTTTTTCAGATTTTTACAGTTAGTTAAAACATTCCTTAACTTTGAATCAAGTTCAGCCTCAGTAAGGTCAATAACTAGAATGTTTAAAATAATTTTAACCCTCTTGAATTGTCAAAAATATCATGCAGTTGTCTGTGATAAATTACTTGAGCTGGTCTCAGACCAAAGGGAAGTGTAAAGAATCAGTATTTCCCAAAACAGGTCTTAAAAGTAAGTAACTTCGGCTTCTTGAAATTCCACTGAATTTTCCTCAATGTTGAGCATTGGGTAGTTTTGTCTTTTAAGAACTTATTCAGATCTCCATAAGCTAAGGATATCCTTAACATGTAACCTTCATCCACCACAACAACACCATTTACCCAATCTGAAGGATTAACCTTGGGACCAATAACACTATTTTTTACCAACTCATTTCATTCATGCTTAGTCTTTCCTATAAGGCAATAGCTATTTTTGTGAAGGATGGACAACTTGGATGATATTTGGACCAACCTTTAAATGAATTTCTGTCTCTAAACATCCCAAAATCACATCCTGAAATTTAGCTACTGTTTCATTGCTGGCACAATTAGACTGACATGAACTTTGTAAATTATTTACCAAGATATACAAAGGTATCTCTAATCAAAAGTGGAGAATTTTCTTTCAATTCAAAATAACATATATTTTTAGTATTACATACACATTTAATCTCACATTTGTGAAGAACAATTTTATGACCATCATAAGCAAATAGAAACACTTTGCCATCTTTACTTTTGGTTTAAGGTCTGACCTGTCAAATATATATTTGGTAAAACACTTACTTCAATTAGTGCCTATTTGAAAGTCTACCTGAAAATTATCCAAATTATTTCAAATGTGCAACGTTTTCCTTGACCTGATATTGTCCTCCAATAGCTGTCAGCCAGACAACCTTGACTCTGCATTCAGGACTTGCTACTATAATTTGTCCTATAGCAACATTACATGAATCTTCTGAACTTGCTGACAGCCACACTTAGGATTTGAACCCAAGTGCTGTAATGCTTCACACAATGATGATGAAAAGAAGATGAATGAAGTAGATGTTTAAAATTTGCTAAAGAAAATAATTCCCAAACACCTCACTGGACTGCAAGTACAAGAAAAGTTGAGCTAAATTGGTATAAAGGAATACATAAAGGACTTGACAAGGAGATAAAAGCAACTTTTAAAGAAAATAGCTAACAGGAACATTGCTCCAGGGAAACACTACATAAATTACCCAATTATATATGATATAATCAAAGACAAACAAACTCCTGTCTTATGTATGTAAAACAGTCTCATGTACCAATATTTTCCAAAGCTCCTGACATATTCCAATAACATGGTATCAAAGTACTTTGACACATGTCAGTAATTTTATAAACAATGTACTGAATACCTATGCACCTACCAACCTCCTCCACTACACAGAACCACTAAACTTTCTTCATACTGAACCTACTGCCCTATTTGGAGACCTTGATACTTGACACAAGAATTTGAGTGACCTCTTCACTAACTCTAATGGCAGAAGTCTAATCTCACTCCTAGATGCATATGAAGATGTTCAAATCATCAGTAAGAATCAATCAATACATATCTGTGGAGGAATCCTTTACAAGTGTATAAGCTTAACGTCATACACAACTCACAGTTCTGAAATTATGATCTCATGTCTGATCATTTGCTAATAACGGCTGTAATACATATAACTAATGTCAAGCTGAATAGAAAAAGAATAATAGTGAGACAAAATCAAAATGAGTTCACAGACAATGTCTCTGACTGGTACAAAGATTAACAGCCCACAAATGTACAGACGTTTAATGTACAATTTCTTTAAGCAACGTGAGTTTAATAGGCCACACCAGTACTATAATGATCCAGAACTGAAACAGCTCAAATTTATAACTAACAAATAAGTAAAGGATATAGACAACTTCAAACACCCAAAATGCTTAAACCACTTTAAACATCTGCTGCAGTGAGGGAACAAATGACTGAACTTAGACAAAATGGCTGGGAACAGTTTGTTAGAGGACTAAATCATCACACTTTTTAAAGACAAACCTGGAAAGGGTATTGAAAGAATCATTGGAAATAAAAACAAGTAACTCATCCCAACCTGCTGCAAAAGGCTAACAAAGTAATCATGAAATGGGCTTATACTTCTAGCTATGACAACTAACAAAGTAATCATGAAACGGGCTTATACTTCTAGCTATGACAAGCTGCCACCTAAGACTAGGAATGTTTTGTACAAAAGTAAACAAGCAACATGACGAATGTGATGTACCATTTACGAAGTTTGAACTTGATGCAGCCCTTACCAAAGGCAAGGGCAGTGCCCCTGGGGAGAATGTTATCATTCATAACATTATCAGGCTTCTAGGAGGAGTGTGGAAACCCATTATCAAAACAGTATAATGAGTTATGCCAAAAGTCATTTACCCTCCTCATGGACAAACAAGCTAATTGTACCAATACCTAAACACAATTAACCTAATAAATTTCATCCCATGTACCTGATGAGTTGCATAAGCAAAACATTTGGGAGGATGATGCTCAACAGACTACCGCATAGAATCAAATAACATGTCACCTAATATTAATGGTTTCACACATGGCAAAAGTATCACGACTTTCCTAAAAGTTCCTGAGGACAAACGGCATAAGTACACCACATTTTTTTTTTACCTAAAAGCTGTATTTGGTAGTACTAACAGGCAAGTTAGAATATTCTGTATGAGATAGCATAAATGGATATAGGTGGCCGGATACCACACTGGACACTTGGCTACCTCCAACACAAAGTCTGCTTTATTGTTTTAAGGCTACAAAAGTGAAGTTACAAACATGCACCTTGGCACTCTTCAAGGAGGAGTATTTAGCCCTACCTTGTTCAATGTGCTCATCTGTGCATTACTGAAGTCAATTTCAGTAAGACCCAGGAATATCACTGATGATATTCTTGTACACACCAAAACATATCTTGAAATGCAAAGCATTCTTAACTCGGTACACACAGCCTATGAAAGGTTTGGCCCTATCTTTTCTGAAGATAAAAGCAAGGTCTTCCATAAATGAACTGATAATGGTAGAAGTGGACCACCTGAACTGAAAATTGATGAAAAACCCATTGACTATGTCTCCTCATTTAAGCATCTTGGAATATCATTCTCATGTACTGCTGTTAGCATGCAAAAACTAAACTGACAATTTACTTATAAACTGTGAGCCCTTAGAGTTGTTGCACTATACCTAGTATTCCTAGTTACAGTGCAAATATCAGAATTGTTAAACTTATGTAACTGGCTTATATTCGTCTTTCATAGATAACCATGCACCATCTTTAGTCCTACATAAGAACAAAGTTATTAATATACTTGAAAAAAATGCAAAATGAAGCCTTAAGAATCATACTCACTTGCTTGAAGACTACTAAATTACTCAACATGCAGAATGAACTTGTTATTTGTGGCACTGAGGACAGAATACATGAAATCAATCTTATGATAAAGATGAATCTTCAGTGTGGCAATTCAGAGAGTGTTGTCTTTAATGAGTTCTTAAACCATATATGCCATGGCACAAGCCAATCACATGACAATGTTTGGAGTACATAATTTGTATAAATTCTGGAAGGAGCAGCATTTCCTGCCTTTCTATCAAATAACTCCTTTTGACATCACTACACCTACTTACCCACCTAAAAAGCTAAAAGCTAATTACTTACAATCTTTAAACTGAACACTTAGCCATAACCAGTGCTCTTGAACATAAACTCCAGACTAAAAATAACATAGCCAAAGGCATCTCTACTGATAGCTTTCTCAATTCTCCCTCTATAACAGATAGTGATTCTTTACCTTTATCACTTTTCCTTTTAATACCCTGAGATCAGAATGCAATATGTTGGTGTTTGAAGCCAGAGATAGAGATCTTTCTTCACCTGTTTCCTGACGCTACCTCACTAATGCGGGACACAGCGATCAGGAAAAAAAAAAAATTGGTCAAGGGATGACAAAGTTTATGCTTTTGCCAAATTTACTTTTAGTAAAGAAGCTGTTGAGAAATATTCTGGGCTGTCTATTAGATGCCTCAAACCTGTAATTAGAAAGGCACAAACAGACCTCTTTGAAGTAAGTAGACGACTTCAGAATAGCAAAAGTAGACACATGTAATGTATAAAGTAAAACATGTATATGGAGAAGTAATATGATCAGCAGATTACAAGATGTCTTAATTGTTTCACTAAGGCTAGATTATAGGTCCTATTGTTACTTTGGACTATCTGGAGTTGTTAATTATGCAAATTGTGAAGTTTGTGATCTTCACAATCAACTTCTTGGATCATCTTTTCTTAATCTGTCACCTAGCCCTTATGAAATTCACAAATTGTCTATATCAACTTCTTTGCTTATCTTGACCATGTTTTCAAGTCATATTTACCAAATTGTGAACTCATCATAAAATACTGGTCTGATCATCTTTACCAACTTCTAAGATTGTCAAGCCTAACTTCTCAGATCATCTTTATCAACTTTTCAGATTGCCATGAAAAAGTTATTTCGTAATGTACTAACTTCTCAAATCATCTTTACCACCTTGTTAAATCATAAGGACCAGCTTCTCAAATTTTCTTTATCAACCATTCAGAACATGATTACCAGATTGGTTCTTTTTCATAACCAATTACTAAATTCATATTCACCAAGTGACTAATTTGGCACTACTCAGATTATGTTTACCATCTTTTCAGGTCAAAATGGCCAACTTCTTAGATTGTCTCTACCAACCTCTCTAATCATTAAACTAACTTCTTGTATGGTCATTACCATCTTCTCAGATCATATTTACCCTCTTTTCAAATAATTATGTCAAAAATGACTCTTCATCATGAAAATCTTAGATTGTCTTTACCAACTTCTCACATCATGATCATCATCTCAGATCATCTTTACGAACTTCTTAGCTAGTCATAACCAACTTCTTAGATCATCTTTACCAACATCTCATTTTGTCATTCCCAACTTCTAGGATCACCATTCCCAACTTCTTAGAATTAAGATTAATTTGATTTGTGCCAGTTTCCCAAGTAAATTCATTGTGCATTCCATATCGACCCATCAGTATAATGCAAAAGAATTACAGAGGTCAGACCCTTGTGGGCTAATATTACACGCGTTACAAAATTGGTTAATTACATGTTTCATTACATACATAACATAATCTAAAAGGCTCTAATTTTTCACACTCTAAGACATAGTGTTCTGGTTTGTGTCCAGATCTTTGGCCACAAACTTTATAATTCACATGATGAACATCTCCAAATAGGCCAAAATGCCAAAAGTGCCTTAGTCTGGCAATAATGACATCTTTGTAATTTGTAATCTCCTGATCTTATTACTTTCTCTATGTACATATTTTACTTTAGACACTCCACTATGATGGAAAATGTGTTTACCTTTGCTTATCTGAACTGATCTATTTGCTTCAAAGAGGTTGGGTTGCTCCTTTCTAATCAAAGTCTTGATGCTTCTAATTGACAACACAAAGTTGTTTTCTACAGCTTCTTTACCAAGTACAAATTTGGCAAGAGCATCAACTTTGTCATGCTCCAGTAGGGAATCCATAACAATGAGATTTAAATCTCCTGACCAAAAATGTTTGGATATTTTTAACTGGCTTCAGAGACTTAACATGTTGCATTCTGATCTCTGGATCTTAAGGGAAAGTAGTGACAATAAAGAATCACTGTCACAGGCAGTGATTTCTACAAGCTAGAGATCGTTAAGTATGGTGGACAATTCATTTTGTAGGGTAGATATCCTTTGTTTATTCTAACATTTATCTCTGATCTTTAAGATTAGCATTGTTTGCTCAGTTAATGTCATCAGTCAGGTTAGCCCAATCCCTCTGGATTAGCATCATCTGTTAGATTAGCATAATCTGTCGGGTTAAAATCTTTAAGATTAGTATTTTCTTCTGAGTAAATTTGTCAGTCAAACTAGTATGACCTGCTGAGTTAGCTGCATCTGTTGGGTTAGCATATTCTGCTTCTGCTGGGTTAAAGTCTTTAATGTTAGCATAATCTGCTGGCTTAGCATCATCTTCTAAATAAAACATAGAAAACATGAATAGATCATTATTTCTGGAGGTGGTCAGCTTACTTTTGAAACATGTCATGAATTTTTCTATGTAGCCAAGGGTGAGCCCAATTTGCTTTTCCCAAATCAAACCTAGACATTCTACAGACTGTTTAAATATCAAATATTTGACCAGCCTGTCAACACAAGGGCCTTTCTTGAGCTAGGAAAGTAATAGAAAACCTGTATTTTGTGAATGATCCACTGCCCCAACTGTGCATTTACTGGTTGGGCTAAAGCTTTTGGCATCATGAAATTGGAGGCATCCAGGTTCATCTCGCTGTTACTGTGTATATAGAGGCTGAGGTACTAAGAGACTGTATGGAGGTGCACCAGGTGGCCTCCCTGCAGGAGGCAGTAACTGAGGAGGACCTGGCTATGAACTGTAATGGTGTGGATGTGTGCCAGGGAACTTGCCCCTGACCCCACCATCTACCCGTGCAGAGATCAGATCATAAGAGTGTCTTCCATTCCTCAGAGGTCAGGTCATGACGATGAGTCTCCCACTCCTTGGAGGTCAGGTCATAAAGGAGAGGCTCCCACTCCTCAGAGGTCAGGTCATGGTGGTGAGAATCCCACTCCTCAGAGGTCAGGTCTTTTGGGTGAATTTCTCTCTCCTCAGAGATCAGGTAATGAGAATGAGCCTCCTGCTCCTCAAGAGTAGGGTCACGAAGGTGAGTTTCCCACTACTTGGTGACCATGTCATGAGGATGAGCATCCCACTCCTCAAAGGTTGGGTTGTATATATTATAATGTGTAGTTTTGAAGAGCTATATAGGCAAAATATTGATTAGGTAGGTAGTAGCTGGTAGGCAGCCACTAACCAGGGAGGTATATTACCGGTACTACCTGTCTGGGTATTGAGAGGGTTAGTGATGGCTGCATAGTGAGCCAGTACTTCAGTGGATGTCAAGTTGTACCCCTTTGACCCAGGTAGCTATCTTTTCTTTCTGCCTCACCCACACATGGACTGCTGGTATTCTGTCCACAAACATACAATCTCTCCTTGCCACACATAACACTTGACAACTCTTAACTCACACAACTCATTCTTTGTAACTCTAGATTTTCCTTTGGTGAATGCTGTGTGCTGTCCCTGCCTTTTGGCAAAATGGTAGGAGTAATAGATATGAGTAGTAGGTAGGGACATTAGACAAGAGTATTAAGTAGAAACATTAGGTCGAAGTATTAGGTACAGCATTAGCTGTATGCATTAGGTAGAAGTAGTTGGTAGGAACATTAGACAGGAGCCTCTGAAAACACTGCATTAGAGTTGCCTTCTGCCAGTGGCCTGTTAAAGGTGGGGCACTAAAAGCCAAGAAGCAGCACTGGAGTTCAACAGCTATAAAGACCCTTTTGCAGTGGCCACCCCCTTGAGGGAGTTCCCAAAGGAAATGAGCATCAGAGATACAGATAGAGAGATAAATTGAATATATATTATCTTCAAAGGATGATGAAACTGTAAAAACTTTTGATAACCATCAGATATTTGTAATATCAAGACATATTAAGAACATCAAATTCTATTCTCTCTGAAAGAGTACACTAAGAAATGATATGTTCAAATTTATGAAGGGATTAAAGAGAGATGACAAATAAGATACTGAAACTGGGTAATGAGTAAAAGATTTGTAACAGTGTTTTTAATCTATATAAATCCAAGTTCAAGAAAAGCAGCTATAAAGTACTGTACTACTCTTGCTGACTAGAAATGTGAAATAACTAACAAAGTAATATAATTAAAACAAAGACTATGGAATCTTTCCAACATAGGTTGGACATTGTATATTAGTAATATCACACACCGAATCATACCTTGCTTATTATTGTTACTTTTTTCACATAAGTACTCTTGCCAATTCCTATCCGCTCTAACATTTATAAGCTCATGATGACAGTGTCCATCCAATCTGTGGCCCCTAGTCCC
>JAYMFT010420713.1:2869-17662 GCA_038088735.1 Panulirus argus
TACCTGTTTGTGGTTTATGGGAGAGCGATGTTGATGCTGATGTGGTTTTTTAGAAAGCAGATTTCTTGGGGATAGCAGTCCACGCCAGTCTCCCTTCCCTGCTCACGGTGACATGTGGTCGTCACCGCCGACCACGCTGGCGGTCACGCATACGTAACACGTTGTAACAAATCACTCCAGCGAACGTCTCTTCTTACCTCAGTCACACACACACACACACACACACACACGTCGTAACATATCGTACATCCAGTCACTTTTAGTCACGTTCGCGTAACATTATGACTAGACTTTCGGAGCAACGATCACTTTTCCATCCAGGTCACTCTTAATGTCACTCTTGTATACTTTCAGTCACTCGCTCATGTACTGACGAGTTGATCTCCAGTCGCTCACAATGAGGAGGTAACCTCCAGTCACTAGCTTTAATAAGCTAGCCACCCCCTCCCAGTCACTCATACTGACAGGGTCTGTTATCTATAGTCGCTTAGTAATTGTTACACCTACTTATCCCTAGTCACAGTCTAGGGCCATATATCTTGCCACGCCAAGTTGATGTATACCTCCCGTCTTTCTCACACACCCACACACACAGTTTAGAGAGCTGCGTTTCGGGGAAAGGGCAGAGGCCTTCTGTCTGTCCACCATGGGAGAGAGAAGAGTAAGGGGTGACCTGATCGTAACCTTTTTCAGTTATTAAAGCAGTGAACGGTTCTTCGAAACATGTAAGTATAGAACACTTAGAGACCATAACATAAAATTGAACAGGAAAGTTGTTAGAGGAGATGTGAAGAAGTACTTTTGTAAGGTGACAGTAGCGGATGATTGGAATTGAATACCTGAGGATATTTTGAGTGGGACATCACGTAAAAGTCTTAAAAGGGTGTATGATGGGATCTGGAGATGGAACTCCACGAGTGCACAATTTCCCAAACCGTACAGTACAAATACACAATCACACAGTCTCCAGAGATGGGGTCCCACGAGTGTAGTAATGTAGCAGTAGGTAATTACACTCAATTACCCCTCCCCCCCCCCCCTGAGCATCCATATGTGCACTGAAGAAATCAACAAACCCGGAATTTCATACGAGAAAGCGTATGATAAATGTTCCCCCGAGCCAGTAGAGTGGAGCCTTGTTTGCATATCGGATTTTCCCTGGGGAAAACTTCTGTCCAGTTTGTTCCGCTTGTTAGAATTTGTTGGCGGCCCGTAATTAACAGGTAATTTGCCCTGTACCTCCCCTTCGCTTTCGTCAGCGTCTCCTGCTGCCAGAGGCGAGCTGTTCCTCGCCACACGAGAGCGGTCGGGAAGTCCACTGCCGGGTTGAAACGATAGTCTCATGAGTACGAAGACTTTACGGCTTGAGTACAACGACCTAGACCGCATGAGTACGATAACGACCCCATGAGTACGATAACAACCCCTCCCCCCCCCCCTTGAGGACGCCGTCTTAGCCCCACATATACGACGACTTGACCCCATGAATACGGCGATTCAACCCCATCAGGACGATGACTAAACCCGTGAGTCACGTTGGCTTGAGTCATCGTGCTCAAGGGATGAGGAGTTTAAGTCATCGCGCCCAAGGGTTTAAAGGCTCGCATCGCACAATACAGCCTCGAGGACCCGTCAGTCGTCGTCTCTAAACCAGTGCGAAGGTCTAACAGATGACTGACGACTCCCCCACCCTGTGTTCTCTGCTTTGTGACTCGGGCCTGGTCGAGGAGTCGGGGAGCCCAGCTTACACACCTCCACACCAGCCACATTACCCCCCTACAGGAGACCTCCACCACGCGAGCGAAATGGGAGGTACAAGAGACGAAGCTTAATGTCTCCTCGACGCTGTAGTCTCCTTCGTCGGTGCTCCACTACACACACACACACACCCACACACACCACAACACCTGTGGTTAGTCGGGCTAAATACTGTGGTGAGTGTTTCCGTCTCTGGGGCGCGTTGCTTCCTACCGCCGTGTGGGAAATTTATGTTTCACTAGGACGGTCCGGCAAGACCCTCCTGCACAACACTACGACCCTTGGGTATGATAAGACCTTTTCTGAACCTGATTTATTTTTGTTAAGGGTCTCGTTAAAGACTAGGCTATGATCATTTTGCATAAGGGGTCAGTCTGTTTTATAGGGAACCACTATGCACGCCAGCATTGTGCTACACACACACACACACACACACACACACACACACAGTTCACCTGCAGGAGTCCTGCCCTGGAACTTCCGTCAGGAGATACGAGTCAGGTGAGAGCAAACAGGCAGGTTGGTAGGTAGGTTGCTGCAGGCTGAAAAGGCCCGTGTTGCCTTTGTCCGAGCCAAAGCAGACGTGCGAGCAGAGCAAGGTGTTCCGTGCCTCTCTCTCCTTTTGCCTCGCGGGCAAGCACCCACAGGAAGCGCTCGGTATCCGTGCGGCCCGGAGAGTCATTCTCTTACCCCCCGCCTTTTGGGCTGGGGTGGTCGGCCGTGAGCCGGGAGCCCCACTCGGAGGAAAAGTGGACTTGCACTGCCTTTTACGAAGACAATCACGGTTGTGTGTGGGTTCCGGAGAGGGGGGGGAGGGCAGTTCGTTTCAAGCTTTACCTTCCGGGATGAGGAAATATACATGTGTGAGGGTGTGCACGTGTGTTCTGTACGGTACGCAGCATTAGCTCAGGAAGAATGCTGGTGGACGTGAGCGGAGAGTGAGCACCACTATTTGCGTTTCAAAATGTTACTCACACGAGCTACACGAGGCGGAAGTGTGTGTGTGTGTGTGTGTTGCAGGTACGGCCGGCAGTTCGCTGGATCAAAAAATGGAAGAAGTCTTAACGGTGTAGTAGAGGTGAACAGATATTTTTAATGTGTGGTGCAAGCGGGGGCGTTGGTGTACCCCAAGGCGGGAACACCAACTCCCAGTCTCTTTAAGATGTCTCTGATCCTTATTGACGGGACTCAAGGGGTCTTCACAACCCGGGGAAAAAATAGAATGTCTTATTACCTTCAGGACACGTTTCGTCTCCCGTGGGTGGGAGGGTGAGGGTGCTTGTGGCTAGTTATAGCATCACTGACGTGGGAATCTGACGGAGCGACGTAGCCTAGAAGGCCCCGACACGGCAGTTCTCCCGTAACGGCCCGCCGCCCAATTACAAGTGACGGGAGGCCGTCAGATGAGAGCAGTTGGCGTTGTTTACTCGGCAGCAACCTGAAGGTTACTTGGTATATGGTTGAGCGGAGATACAGGAAGGTTCCTCCACTCCCAGCTCACGTGTTGTTGGCTCACCTGCTCCGTAGGGGGGTAGGTAAGTTCTTCACACGACCCACGCCTCCATCTCTCTCTCTCTCTCTCTCTCTCTCTCTCTCTCTCTCTCTCTCTCTCTCTCTCTCTCGCTTATTTTGAGCACGGTAAACGTATTCCTTTGTATGCAGACGCATAATGAGAGTGAGACGTACTGGATACAACTTGGGTTTGTTATGTATTTTTCAACCCCTTGGTCATGATGTGCGACCCTTGGGACACGACGGTACGTACCGCTGCCCTTGGGCATGGTGCCGTGCCCTCTCGACCTGGCTCTCAAGAAGGGTCGGGTCGGAGGCCGTAGTAACTCCCATCTGTGGTTCTCCAGTACTCTCATCCCATGACGGCACTCCCAGTCACTCGTAGTCCCTACCATGCCAGCATTTATCAGTCACTCCCATACCAGCATTCCCCAGTCACTCCCAGTCACTGCCATACCAGCGCTGTTAGTCACTCACAGTCCCTCCCATTCTAGCATTTCCAGTCACCCATGACCCCTCCCGCCGCCGCCGCTCCCCGTCCCTCGCTGCTGTGTGCTGGCTGCGGGCCCTGGACAAGTGATGTCATGGAGACACACAAAAGCCCACGCCATTGTTGACCACCGCCCCTGCAGCAGTCACCTCCGTGGTTTTCACCGAGAAAGTCTTGTGTTGTTTGGTCACCTTGGGAGACCTCTGTCGAATACCTTGACTCGACCAAGACTAAAAATGTTCAAAGAATCTCTTGACACCGTGTATATCCATACAGGATATACTGGGTCTTAAGAGATCAAATCGTCTCTTTTATCCGTTGATTTTTTTTAGAGGGCCCCGATAAATACTAATTAGATACGTCTCCTTCAGAATCTGTAAATGCCTTGTCCCGGGGGGGGGGGATGGTTCAGTCTGACCATTTTCCGTGTTGAAAGTGCTACACTTAACAGCTGCTTCACATCTCTTCCTCAGTCGAACTCCCAGAGCTTTTATGCTTTAGTGATTCGACCCCGTAAGGGTTATGTTTATCATGACGCTGATGCTGCATTTACTGGCCATAACTCTTCGCCACGATCGTGCTATTATGGTAATTACTCTGGCGACCTAACGACTCGCTCACTCCTGGCCGGGAATAAATAACCTGTTGATGTCAGACTTGCGGTATAAGGTGGAGGGCCTCGACCTCTTGTGCACGACGGGGTGCGACCTGAGCTCGTAGGTCGAGATGGCCCGAACCTATGTATGACCTGACCCCCCGTTGAGGTATGCGGTGAGGAGGGGGTTTATGCTGACACCACAGACTGGTCTTGAAGTCACTTTGGTGTCTGTTAAAGAGGTTTCTCCTCCTGAACAGACGTACAGACAGACAGACAGACCATGAATCCCACATGCAGTGTAATGAGAAGTCTTAATCACCCAATTTATATAGATTTACCACCCTCTTTTGTCATGCATGGTTAACTTGATCAATTTGGTATAGAGAATGTAGCAATAAAAGTATATAACTAATAATACTTCTATTTTCCTTGAGTATTAGTGTAATAAACTTGACACGAGAGAGAGAGAGTAGGAACCGATTTCATAAGCCTGTGTTCCCAGATCATAATGTCACTTTCCGCTCACACGTAATCTTGAAGATTTTTTTTTTTTTATGTAAAGAGTGAAATGAGCAAATCGTCGTGCGTGAAATTATGCCAGCTCGAAGCGCACATTGTTAAACTGGACTCTTGTTATACACGCTGATGGCAGTAGACGCCGTGGTAATGGATGTAGACGACAGCTGGGCGCGCGGTCCGATCCATTCGCACGACAGTAAGACCGACCATTGAGCACGACGGGCAAGACCCAGTGGGTTCATATGACCGGCTTGGCTCATTATAGTACCCAAGGATCGCACCACCGTGAACCAAGAGGTTAAGCACGCGGGAGAAAGTTGCTGGTTTTAAAGGAGCCTCTGAGGCGGGGCTTTAGGTACTGCTACCACCAGGAGTGCACGTAGGGTGGGGTGTCGCCGCTCAAGGCTGAAGTGCTTGTGTATGGGTCAAGAAGCCGTCCATCCCACCGGACCTCAGACTCGCTGTTCGCCGTGTATGGTTTCAAAACAGGCAACCCAGACTTGTTCATCATGTTGTACGGTTCCAGTCAGCAGGCGACCCGGACTTGATGATGAGTGCTATAAACTCCCTCGATGCTCAGGCCTGTCCGTCTCGACATTCGCCCCGGCATTGGATACCACACACGCACTCGTCCGAGAGCACCCGACCACCTCGCCAGGGCGTCTGCCAGCCAGGCGTTCGTTCGTTCGGACCGTCATACTCGGGCGCGGATGTTGTGTGGGTAGAAAGTGTGTCTGGCCATTACTCTGACATCATAGTGTGACACAGGTTCATGCCAGATGCTCGCTTTGTGTGTGTGTGTGTGTGTATGGTTTTGTTGGTGTGGATAAAGTACATGATAATACACACACATACACACACACAGTGAGGCATGTATATACTTACAATGTATATATGTGTGTGTGTGTGTAAATCATTAAGTCACTGGACCAGCACAAGCACATCGTCACTGAAAACCTGCTCCTAGAATTGGTCGTTGTATTCTGGTTAAGATTTCTGCATTAAATTTTAATGATGTTTGAAAAGGCACTAAAGACTACGTAAGATCCAGATGAATGGTATGAGATCTTGAAGGAGAATGATCTTGGCTCATGATGGATTATTCCCCTTTCCTGTTCGTATGAATGTCGTAAGAACCAAGGTACCAGAACGTGCGTTAGGCCATGCATAAAAGACTTTGTATGAACATCTGAAGAAAGTGTTCAGTTATATATATATATATTGACGGTCTTGATAAACTGAGTCGGCAGGCCTCAGGTCCAGACAGGGAACCAACGAGACACGGCAGAAAATTAGGTTTAGAGAAATATATTCTAATTATTTAGATCCATGGAGAATATTTTCCTTATGTATCCTGAGGTATGGTGTAGGCAGAGTTGCGTTCATGGTGAGTGGATGGTTACATATATATACATTGACGTGACGTCCGGCGGCAGATCCCTCGAGTGTTAGTGTGTGGTGCTGGTGGGTTCGAGTGTCTTTGTGGCCACTGCCGCAGGTCTCTTCTGGTCATTCCGGTGGCAACGACCCAACAGCCCAGCGCATCCGGTCGTTAGCGGTCTCCCAGGAGGTTCTTGCCCGGCTGGGCGCCCCATTGGCCAACTGTGTTTCGTGGGTCTCTGTGTAATCTCTATAATCTCGAGGGCGTCTCGCGGAAGACTTTTTTTTCTTTTTCCGTAATGCATGTGTAGCGGTCAGTTCTTCCGCGATTTTTCTGAAATATGTCGAGAGGCGAGAGGAAAATTGATTGATTTTTTTTTTTTTTTTTTTTTTTTTTTCACGTGACAAGACAACAGTACCGGTCGATGTGTTGTTCACTCTGTATCCGGAACAGCGTCGCTGGTTTCGAATCAGTTCCGCAACAGCGGCCTTCCGACCAGGCATGTGTCGTTGTCCCGAAACAAGACAGTTTCTCCCTGTGTCATATCTATAAACTTTCTCCTTGGTAGGTTTTTTTTTATGACAAATTTATGAGTGAGAGTGTTGCCGTCACGCTGACAAGGGGTAAGAGCCAACTAGAGCGATGGCTAGTGGTTGGTTGGTTATTTGGGCTTTTTGCCCCGTCGACAGCTTGGGTCAGTAAAGGCCTGCGTCAGCGCCAAGTTACAACCACCTGTCGACGTATCTTGTGCCAAGATAACTCTACGACCAAACACACGCACGCTCTTTCACTGCATGTATGTCGGGACCTCCGTCCATCACAACGAGACTCACGTAAAACTCTCGGTTTGACGCCGTGGGCTTCAGTTATGCGAGACTCCTGATCCAAAACCGTGCAAGGACCTCCTTGAAATTAATAGTTTTTGGCGACTCTCGGGTCAGAAAAGCCAAGGGCCATTGTGCGAAGTGAGAATCATTTAGAACACTCGAGGGTGTTCAGGTATTCTTGCGCCAGGTCAGTGCCCGGATAAGCCGACCGTTCATCGGGAGCCATCCCGGTGCTCGGCGGGGGTATCTGCAAGCTACCAGGGAGTCGTGCAAGAGGAGGGTCTTGCATGACCACTTGAGCACGGTGCGGCCTTTGGATTTGATGGCCTGGTCTTGGACTGGGAGCTTTGATTAGGGGTCAGGTCAACAAATGCCCAGGCCATCATACCTAAAGGGTCGTATCGACGTGGTCAGGGGGTCGTACCTTCAGTCGTGAGGGCCTGTACGCCATGCTCGAAGGTCATACCGTCGTGCTCAAGGGCCGCGCCGTCTTGCTCCTAGGGCTAAGAAGCTCATATTACAAGCGCAGGCTTGGAGGTGTCCGTTATACGGCTCGCGGGCTTAGTAAATACAATAAAACGTCATTTCATTTTGTAGCTGTTCTGAGTAAATTTTATATTGCAGTCCAGCGGCTCATATGAAGCATAATTTACTGATCACTGACTGTTGCTGAGGACGTCGGACACTTCGAAGGCTCATCCACGGGCCGGCCGTGCTGGGCCAGCGGATTTTACCTGTGGAACGAGTCAGTCAAGTTGGGATTCAAACGCCTAGGCTACCGGACACCGACTAAACACCCGAGCGCTTTCCTGTTAGTTATTTTATCTCTTACAAAACCAGTGACATCCTGTCGCCGGCGGTATCGCTTATTTCTTTGAGGAAGCCGCTTGGTCTTATCGTCGGCTGGAGTAGACGGCTGTGGTTAAAGGATCGTGTGAGTGACAGTGTAAAATAGGTCGTAAGCTTGACGCCTGGATCGTACCATTGTGAGAGGCTTATCCAACACCCTGTTATGTTGGAGAGAGACTCGTCATTTTTTATGTTTTAAGATTAAGATATGATTATCATGTTCTTGGGTGTTTGAAGGTTACATTCTGAGGAGGAAAGTTTAGACAGCTTACAGTGAACTGAAGCTGGAGCCTTCAGATAAGCTGTGGTTAAGTGAACAGACGTGAAAATCGATAGGATGCCAAGCTTACCGAGTCATTTTATGTAGCGCATGACCTTCGACAAACAGCGGCTTAAATGCCTTCCGTATTCTGAGGCTTCTCACGTTTCACTAAATATTTCCTCCTAAAATAAAAAGACTCGTTTTACACCACCATCAGATGAAGTGCGGGGGAGCGTTCGGGTTGAGGTGTGTTTGTTGTTGGGGTCTGCTATAACGTTTAAGTGGTCCAGGGGAATTTGTATCATGGGAATAGTAGAGACATTGTCCTGTGGTTCTCTGGTCATGACATAAGGGAGGTTTTCACTGGCCAGTCACATTCCTGCGCTTACCTCCTCTCTGCCTATTGCTCATCAGTAGGTACGGGAGGCACGGGGCTTGCCAAACGGGAGCTGGTGTAAATATCAGTTCCAGTGTCTTTTATTATATTTACTTTGCATCGCTGAAGAGGGCCCGCAGTTGGAGCCTTCTTTCGGTATCTCTCTCTCTCTCTCTCTCTACACTTCCTAGGCTTCCGTAGTGTCTCACACCTGTCCCCGATAACCTGACCCTGGACTGTGCAGATTATCCTCGGCCCATTGGTTAATCTGCGAACCCCACCACCCTGTGTCGCTGCTTGTGTATCCAGCTCATTCCCTCCGCGCCTACCGCTGCCGCCGCCAGCAGCAGCAGCAGCAGCGCCCGGCGTAAGGTCAGGTATGCCTACAAGCAGCCTGGCATCGTCCCAACAGAAGCGGCTGGAAGCATCATAAGTGAAGAGCTACGTGCCGATCTTTGACCAGCAGATTCATTTCGTAAGCAGAACGACAAACATCCCCCCACCCCCCATCTGTGTGGACAAGGCGTCGTCCATTTTAGTCGTACAGAAACTTCATCACTTCTTAAGAAAAAAGTCATCACAGAGCCTTACGGTAGTCGTCATCATCGGTTACAATCGAGTCATCTGTTACAGTGGCGCCTACGGTCATATATCCGGGTCGTCACGTACACTTAAAGAGAATCTTCACTTTTCGCAGTGTGACCGTAAGTAGCTTAGAAGGGCCTAATATAGACATTTGTTTAGAATTATCGAGCTGTGGTGATTCAGTTAGATACGTACCGTATTATCAGTCGTAACTAATAGATGTTTATGGGGCTATTAAGTGGGTCATAATAAAATATGATGACAGTGCTGGTAACATTGGGGAGCCTTCGCTGTATCAGCCGTTATGACTTCCGCGAATATTTAACCTCTCTCCCATGGCCAGAGTTGTTTAGTGACGGATCTTTATCTTGGCGTTACCAGGAAAACAATGAACTCACAATAGCAGAAAACCTGTGTATTATGTTGTTACAGTGATGCAGAAAATGAGATATTTCTCCTGCATTTCTTAAGATTTAGTTGCCAGATGTCGTAGGCGGTTTTATTCTATTCCTTTGGGTTCTAATGTTTTTGAGGAAGGCTTCATTTACTGATCGTAGTGTTCACTCTTGAAAAAAGAATCCTAATAAGATCACTCTATAGAATATTTCCTTTATAAAGCACACTTGTGTTGTCTACCGTGATCTAGTTTTTAGGTTGTTAACCCACAATGATTCTACTCTAATAGTCAAATAAAAAATGTTTTATGAAGATAATTGTAACGTGTTTTGTAACTGGAGTCTTGGCTTTGGACATAGATAACCAGTTAACTGAGAGTAGAACCTTAGCTCTGTGTTTTCATAAATCAGAACTTTGATATATATATATATATATATATATATATATATATATATATATAAACACACACACACACCAGAACCAGTATCTCAGGAGATTAAAAAACATGGGAAGCTCTTTTTCGCGAAAGAAGTATCTGCTAGGGATTTGAAAGAACTCACTGCATTACGTAAAATTCACTTTTATTTCCGCCAGTGATAACAGAGCGATTGTGTCGGGCTGTTGTGGAAATGAAGATGGTGTTCTTATTGTAAAAATTACTTTCACCCCATTAAAAAAAATGGACTTTTAACATAGGAGAAATGTATTTGGTCGTCAGAAACAACTAGAGTTTTAGGGTGTCGTCAACAAGTGGATGCGGGAAAAGGTGTGGCAGCAAGGGTGTCGTGCCTGGTTCCTGGCTTGATGGGTGTGGCATCGATTAGCGTAGAGGGGGAGGAGGAGGTGGACAACGGGTGGCGCTGGCGGTGGGAGGGAGTTCAGGGGGAAGACAGATTAGTTAGGGTGGTTGTGAGGATGGCACTTGGTGGGAGGGTTGCTTATCGGTGAGGGATGGGGGGGGGGCATATAGGGGGTGGAAATGGCGGCAGGGGTGCCTGAGGTGGTATACATGGGGTTGATACAGTGGTGAGAGGGTGCATTTGGCGGGTTACCAATGGGGTTATAGTGAGGTTGGGACTGAGATACTGTTATCGGAAACCTAGTTACCATGCCGTGCCTCTGTTATGGTCCTTATTATTCCGCAAATAACTTGTAATTAACGGTAATATCTCCTGTAATGACGGTAGGAAGTGGGTAAGAGAAAAATTACTCTGGTTTAGCACAAAGGGATACGTTTATAGTCTGAAATATGGTATTAGTAAAATCAACAAAGATTTATATGGTTCCCCATTAAATTTTTACTTAATAAAGTTAGTTACGTCGTAGGCATCAGTCAGAATCTATCTATCTATCTATTTATCTATCTATCTATCTATATATATTATGGGGTATTATCTGCTTTCTTCCGTGAGTGTAGGAATTTTGGAAGTGATGGAAGATAAAAGGTTTGCGAGGCCACGCCCAGCCGCGGGCTGGTGGTGGTGGTGTGTACCAATGCATTAGTCTCGGGTGTAATAGGATCATGAGAGAGCTAAGCCGCCGCCACCCACCCAACCATCCTCCCACCCACCTCCACGTCACCGGTGATGCGGCCGGCTCCACCCTAGGCGTCAGCGCTCCTGTGTTTAAAGGCTTGCAACACCCCGTATGTCTGCACACCCAAACACCAGCTGTTGTGACGCATAATCACGTCACAGTAAACACACACACACACACACCTGACCTGCGTCACAGCTGGCACACCCGACTTTGTAAACACGTCAGAGCAGGAACACCCGACTGACGTGTTTAACACTTTTCCTGGTCATTAAATTTTGTCGGGTCTTGTTTTCATTTGAACGCTACCGTTCCCGAACTCGAGTATCCTGGCGTAAGTCTGTGCGTAGACGAGTACGATTGTAAATAGACCACCAAATTGTAGTTTCTGCTGAGCGGGTCTCCCTCTGTATCCTGACATATTTTGAACCGGCTTGCTGAGAACATTCTCCTTTGGTAACATTAGGTGGCCAGGGCGTTCATATATCTCTGTAGTATTTCTTTTGTTGCTCTCCAGCAGGATATGTTAAGATCTGTGAAGAGGATGTTCATTTGACCTTCCTGTATTTGCCTTTTTCACTCGAATGATTCAAATGGTAGAAAATATTGCACGATAACCAAGGGATGATCTGTCTGGAGCCAAGCTTACAGTGTTATGCCGCTTAAAAAAAAAAAATCGATTGCTGGTTTTATAATTTTTTTGTTTCCCTCTAAAGACCTACGAAGTAATATTTTTTTTTATATATATATCTGAAATGTAAATGATTCGCAAGTTTAACTAACATTGTTTTTCCCTTACAGGTGAGTGTCGTACAGATGAATCCGACGTTTATATCGGAATCTGTAAGTACAGTTGGTGTTGTTATTTTAGGTGCAGGTGTTGGAATGGGTAGTGTTGTGGGTGCAGGTGTTGAGATGGATACTGTTTGGGATGCATGTAGTTTGCAATGTGTGACTTTGTGCGGGAATAAGGGTATTAGAACCATATCTTGTTCTGAAACGATTCCCATATGATAAGACAGAACCAAAGATATTTCAGGCTGCAGGAGAAAAAGAAAACGGGAGCGGCAAGCGTCTTCAGAGAGTAGGATGACGTTATACACCGTATACTCCAGCTGCTTCGTGACGTCTGCGATGCGTCACTGGAACCATAAAGTGATGCTTCAGGGGGTTCGCTCCTGACTCATCCTCTCCCCCGGTTTCGTGTGTCTCCGAACTTATCACGAACATTATCTCAGTCTGGTGCTGGAGAACTAGTGTGTCGAAATGTCTTATGCGTCACAGTGGGTCGGGGGGGGGGGTTCTTTCTAGCAGGGTTCATTCGAGTGCTTCGTAGTGTTTCTAGGAGGTCTTTCTTGCAGGGTCCTTGTGTGTATTTGCCGTGGGTCTTACGGGTTTTGCGTGTGTCGCAGTGGGTCGTAAGAGGTCCTGCAAGGATCATTATGTGTGTCACAGTGGGTCTTGGACGTCTTACAGGTGTCCTCGTGTGCTTCGCAGCAGGTGGGTGTTGCTGGGTGTGAGGAGGAGATGCCTGCGTGACCACTGTAGCTGCCCAGCGCTGGCCCGCGTCCATGGGGGAGGTGTCATTTGACGCCAGACGTTCCAGACGCAGCGAGTCGGTTACAGAGCCCGGAGGACGCTTTCTCTCCCGATGGGCCTTCGTTACGTCACTGGTTACAGAGTGTGATTCCTGAGATCAGTATAATAAACCCTCTCAGGCAAGCCATCGCGGTGAAGTGAGTTGCTATTTTACCGCAGTGTTGGTGATGGGAGGGGGCGCGCGTGTGAGGGCAGTATATGGCGCGGGAGGTCAGGTGTCGCTCGGATGGGTGGCCCATTCACCGCACGTCGGGCTAGGCTATCACATCTCCCACGTTACTCCCCGCTTCTCTCTGCCTTGTCTTCCTTTTCTCTCCCTTTTATTTTTTCCCCTTTTATTCCTCTCATTCTACAGCCACTTTCCCCTCATTTACCCCTCTCCCCTTTTTGAGTTCTACCCTCTCTTTAATCCCGCCATGCGCCTGTTTTAGGTTGGAGCAAACATTCCTAGGGTCGCCAGGCCAGCCGAGCATCGGTTACGTCCTGTTAACCCTCATCAACAGCCGATCCTTGAAGGCGCATTCCCACCCAGTTCCACAAGATTTAACCAGTACATCGTATACGCTCATCCTTGGCACCAGAGTTTGTCTAGATGATGTCCGTATTCCTGTACAGTCTTCCCACG
Source organism: Panulirus argus (assembly GCA_038088735.1). Lineage (NCBI taxonomy): Eukaryota > Metazoa > Arthropoda > Malacostraca > Decapoda > Palinuridae > Panulirus > Panulirus argus. The sequence goes on from JAYMFT010420713.1 coordinate 16,183, forward strand.
ATATTGTGGGCATCTGTGGTTTACCTGGAATAGTCTTAGGGGGTCGGGATGTCCTTCTGCTCCCCCCATAGAGCCCGGGCTTTGGCCACTAGGCTGCTGGGTTGTGTGGGGTCGTTGTTCAGCTTAGCTGTGAGAAAAGTGAGCAGTGCTGTGTGGTCAAGTCTTGTGTCACGATTATTCCGACTGAACTCTTAACGCGTAAGGCGTGGATTACGTTCTCAATAACGTACCCACCCACCTGAGAGCAGACTTGTTCTGTTGATATATTTGGACGTGCCTGAACGTTTCTCATTATTTTTTTTTTTTTCGGAATTTCTTAACGTGTATTTTTTTATTTTCTCACACTGTCGTTTTCTGTGGCGTGACGGATAGACCTCGGGGCAACAGAAAAAGTATTTCTTTCCCCGGGTCGATTTTGTCTTGCGTCCACCCCAAAAAGCATGACGGTACGAAACCATGGTTATGTATGATTGGCGTGTGACTTCAAGGGGTTCCAAACCCGGGGGTTTCGGATGATGTGGTGGTGTGACCAAGCGAGTAATGGGTTCCTTGGTTGCCGTGAAATGATAATTTAAAAGATTCAGTTTGACATTTCGGTTCCAACTCGTACTTGGCAACACTATCTCGAGATTCGCCTTTCGCTTTGGTAAATTATTAGTTTGAAGATAATAAGACACTTTCTAATATTTCATATTAATATTTTTTTATTTGGAATTATTTGACTTGGGAGAATGGTTATACACATCATATTACATTGGATTGCTGTATTTCTATTACGTGATGAAAAGTGAATTCTCCCAGAACATTGATGTAATTTGGGGTCTGATTACGTTCTGGGTCATTTACGAGACATATTAACCTAGGGTGATGATGGAGAGAGAAATTGGTTCATGAATTGTCTTTAGTGTCAGAGATCGAGGAGAGCAAGGTGTTGAGTGGTGACGAACCACTGGTATTATTGCCCAGGGGTCCAGGGTTCTTCATGGCTCAGACATTGTTCGGGTCTCAGAAGCTGTTGAAGGCTCAGAATTTGTCCAGTGCTCATAAATCGTTCAAGATCTCGAAGTTAATTGAGGTGTTTGAGAGGTGCTGTGGATGAGGGGCGTCCAGGGTGTCTGATGATGTCTGGAGAATCGTGGAAACATAGCCAGCTGTTTACCCACTGAACCAGTTGTGTCAGTTTAGCGAGTTGTCCAGCCAGCCAGCTAGCCAGCCGCCTTCAGTCCAACAGCTACCCCGCCCATTTAGTGAAAATAGCCTGGAAGTCAATGAGGACTTAGTTGACCATCGTTGCTTGCAGTTACACGTCAAGGCAGGCACTTAAAGAATTAGCTAGATCTGTAATGCACCTCACACTACACGTGTAAAAAAAAATAACTCAAATGACATCCTAGCAAATGAAGACCTGTTTCCCTGTTATATATATATATATATATATATATATATATATATATATATATATATATGTGTGTGTGTGTGT
>JAYMFT010420724.1:0-17661 GCA_038088735.1 Panulirus argus
AGAGAGAGAGAGAGAGAGAGAGAGAGAGAGAGAGAGAGAGAGAGAGAGGCCTTTAACGTTAGCGAATACATTACGAGAAACAGATGGACACCTTGTCTCGAGGTTGACAATTTCATATCTTCAGAGTGGTAGGAAAGAAACTTAAGTGTAACTTATGGTTTAAGATGTAACTTTGTACAGTAGATTATCAAAAGGAGTTCATTTTTCTGACCCCGGGTTTATCTCCGTAACATTGTTGATATGGTTCCTTGTCTCTTCCACAGATTTGGCTCCGAAGATACTGCAGCTGCTGCCCTCAGGTAGGTGGCGGGTCATCGGTCCATTTGTATTAGAAAATTCCTTCACCTTCATGTGTCTTTTCCTCCGTGCGAATGCCGGTTGATCAGCCTCTCTTATTATACCAGTATGCAGACTGTGTAGCGTCAGTACAGTGTGTAGACATATCCATCACGGGAAATACACAGCGCATTTGAAGCTACGTCGCGCCGACTCCTGCACCGTTTCCGTTTTATTATTACTGTCGTTGTATTTGGTTCCACTGCGTCCAGCGTCCTACAGATATTGTAAATAACGCTCCACATACATTGTAAATTCTCAGTACAATTAGGCAGATGTTATTTGTCTTGACATTTACTCGTTATGTATTACATGAAGACGCCGTCATCGACCAATGCTGGCTGAAAACTCAGGTGTTCTTTTGTTGATGAGGTTAACTTGAGCAGCTGTCACTTCCCCTTCGTGGCTCATAGAGGACGAGTGTGACGTTTGTCTTCGTCAGGAAGTAAGGTTAACAACTGTCGGGTCTGACTCAGTGTCTGCAAACCATCCTTGGATTACCAACACCACTGTCCATTGAACCACCTTACTTTGTTCTACTGACTTTATTCTGATGTTATTCATGATGTTTGGGTTCCCTGGTCCTGTGCTGTGAGTGGCTGTATCTTCCGCCGCCCCTCTAGCCAGCATCTGGGGCGTCCGTCTCGTAACCCAGTGTGTGACTTTTAAGGTTTTTACTCTTGTTTAACCTTTTAGTCTCAACACCTCCTCCCCCATCCTCCTGTGAACCACCGGCTCAGAGGAGGTGTCGGGCAACCCACCTGCTGGTGTCCTCAGATTTGAGTGTGACTTTTATATGCCAGTCCTTTTTGTGACAGCTGCACATGCCAGTCCTTTTCGTGGCAGCTGTACATGCCAGTCCTCGCCTTTACCTCAGCCGTTAGGGCTTCTCCCTGAATTTTGTCTTCCGTCATTCAGTTGGTCTCTTCCAGACTGAATAAAATAATATCTGTTCCATTTCAGGTCGCATTTTAGTTGCATAACACCGCATGATAGGATTGAATCTTATTTCCCAGGTCTTTTGTCAGTCATTACCATATAATGCTGGAAATTTATACCCTCATATCTTACATTGAGATTATTATCAATGATCCATCAGTACAAGCCAGTTATCAATGATTATCGTAAACTCACCACAATCGGCTTCCTCAATTCACGTTCGCATGATTAAAGAAATTTCGCAATAAAGCTTTTTATTTTTGTTTTTGTTTTTCATGTTGCTATGGTTTGAAAATGAGGGAGATAAAATGTTTTGTAAGGAGGTTAATAGTGTGCGAAAAACAAGAGATCAAATGGGGAAGTGGTTATAGGTAGCGTTGAAGTGGGAAAGATGGAGTGAGTATTTTGAAGGACTGTTGAATGTGTTTGATAATCGGGTGGCAGATGTAGGGTGTTTGGGTCGGGATGGTATGCGAAGTGAAAGAGTCATGGAGATTGGTTTACCTAAGATGGAATGTGGCAAGGCGGCTGGAGTGGATGGTATTGTTGTTGGGTGATTAGCTAGGATTTTCAGTGTATGTGTGGATCATGGTGAGGTGCCTGAGGATTGGCGGAATGCATGTATAGTGCCACTGTGTAAAGGCAAGATGGACAAGGGTGAGTGTTCAAATTACAAATGCATATGTTGCTGACTGTACCTCAAGCAGGCGGAGTCTAGCAGTATTTGTAGATCGTATGAATAGAATCAGATTGGGGCGGAACGATGTAGCGTCATGATTCAGGTGTTTGCCTTGAGCATTCTATTTGAGAAACAGAGAAAAAGAATGATTTGTATGCGACAGTTATGGATCTGGAGAAAGCTCAGTATAGGGTTGTTAGAGATGCTCTGTGAAGAATGTTTGGAAGATATGGTGTGGGGAGAAAGCTATTAGAAGCAGTGAGGAGAAGTCTTTAACAAGGTAAGCGCAGTTACGATAAGCACATTTAACTGTTCAGCTGCGGTGTTATCCCGGACACTATTGGATTCATCAGGCCTCACTGTGGAGAAGCTTGATTTAACACATTAAAATAATGTTGAAAGTTTCAGTAACTGTACTCTGGTCGTGAGGAGATGGTGACTGGTGTTGGAGTGAGTAATGCTTGTGTCGCTCTACAACGGACTTGTGCTGCCCTTTCGTTTGCTGGCGTCTGTATGCGAGTTGCGTAACTCCACGAGTCAGCGGCTGATGCCTGTAGTGACCCCACGCTAAGCAGTATCTGTTGAGCTTCACGTTAGTGGCCATTGGCCCCTGTGGCCGCCGGGCTCCTCATTTGCTGCCAGGCTAGTCTTTATTTGGACCAATAGTTTGCCTCTGTTAAGGCAGTAACGTCTGCTCTGACTCCCACAAGGTAACGAAGGACTGGCGGCTGTCTAGTGGTGAACGTCCGTCAGCTACGTACTATTACCTGAGGAGTTGCTTGTGACCTGGTGGTGGTTACTGCAAGGAGTTCGACGGTTTGAGACAAAGACTTAGGATTCCCACATCCTAGTATTTGGAAAGTCCCCGGTCTGTATTTAATGTTGTTCTTTTGTGATGTTGAGGGTCACCCAACCACAATCCTAAAGCTGAGGTAAATTGTGTCAGGGTGTCTGGGTAGCTTCCTGTTGGAGACGTGGGAGGTGGAGCGGTGTCGCAACAAGCCCGATCCCCTGGTGTTGGCAAGGTCAGTGTGGGCGACTGTGGCTACCGCTGGTGTGCATGTGTTGTCAGTAGGGATCCCGAGGATGTGCCATGACTGTCTCCGGTCGTTTTGTTTCCTCAGCAGATGAAGTAACACCAACTGTGGATCACAAGATATCGATGCTGAAGAACGCTCTAGTCTTCATCTCCCTCCTGACAGCGTCTGCTCCTACTGAGACGAGTCAGCCTGAGGAACATGTTCTCTGTGAGTTGAACGTTATGTAGGAATAATGGCTGGCTACTCAGGGGTGTTCCTGATGCTCTGGGCGATTTTGGCATATTTGCTTTTAGCTAAGAAACTGGATACTTGGCGTTCCATCCTCATGGTTCTAGTACCAAGAACGTCTGCAGTATTTGAATTTGGAATTTGCTTGGAAAAAAAAATGAAATTTGATGATTAATGATATGCGCATGTAAACATCAACCGATTAGATATTACAGTATCAGATGTGTACTGAAGAGGATCAGTCATTAATGCAACATTTTTAGGACTTCAGGTCCCTGGCAGTTACCTTAAGCTACCTTGAAACTACATCCTAAATCTACAAGCATCTCTGGACGTGGTTCAAATAATTTAAGTGCTTTATTTTCAAAGGAACAGAGTTTATTAAGGTGGCCTGAGGAATGCCATCAGGAATGGAGCTGATGGCAGCAGAAGTTGACCTGGGGTCCAAGATTGGGGTTGTCCTGGGAGGGATATTTGGCGTCGTCTTCAATAAGAGCCACATATCATGGTTGGCTGGGAGCGTGGCCTGTACTGGACTTTAAGAAAAAGAAAGAAAAAAAAAAAGGCGGAGATTCATGGCTGTCCTAAACTTAATTCTAAACAACCGTAATTAGAAATCTTATTGTACTGATGAGTTCTTGGTCACTCAGGTGTTTGGGCAGAATCTGTACTTTGTTCTGAAAAAGAGTTTTTGTGTTTACTTTTTTCTAGATACCTATACGTTTGTGTTGTGTCTTCAAGTGCCTGAAGGAACAAAAAAGCGCATTTGATCGTGTATGAACCGCGTCCAAGGTATATGATACCAGCTAAACATTATAGTTCTGTAAAATTGGTTACAAAAATACAGCTTACATGATACTGTCACTCATCTGTTCCAGAGTGGCAGTTAAGCAGCGTTCTTGTCGTGTACACCCACTTAGACACTGATATTGATGGTCTTCACCCACACCTACTGACCTCCCTTGCATCCTCTTGATGAAATATGTCAAAGTAACATCTAAGAAATCTAATTGTCTTTCCTTTCCTCTGAGATTCTTGCAAGTTACACATCATCCTGGACAGTTTGTTTTCCTTTGCGTTGGTTTATAACCCCCCCCCCTTCCTACCCACCTCCTTCCCCTATAAAGCTCCACATTATTCAGGAAGAAAATCTCGATATATCACCCAACGTTCCTGGAACTCAGACCATTAAGCATGACACAAGTCTCCTGCAGGCGTCGCCGGAGTTTGAAGAGGGCGAGTCTCTTGTCCGAGACCTCAAGTTTTCGTCACAGGTCGGGCCAGGAACGTGTCAGATTCCTCTCGGTATCTCACCACACGATAGGTTTTACATCTTTATTTATTTGGTACTTATAATATTATTTGTGTATATTGTTATTCTTTTCATTTCGGATCTGGACATGCCAATGGAAAATAATTTGTATGTTGAAAATACTAATTTTATGCCAACATTTAAAGGGATGTTGTCTGGATGTGTACACAGAGCTGGAGCGTCACCTCATTACCGACCCAGTCCACCAGTCCACCGCCAAGTGATGGATCTGGGCAGGTGTCGGTGTGTTGTGTGCAGATTCACATAATGCATCGTGAATAATCCCGAACACGAGCCTCCGTAGTGAAGTGTGTAGCGTTAGCGTTGCCGGTCCAGGTACGAGTCCCGGACAGGGCAGTCGGCTCACAACAAACCCAACTGCTTACGCTTTCCTAATCATCTTATTGCTGTGGTCCATATTAGCAGAGTTGCTCACAAGGTCTGATTTATGGTCTCTTGGTTTCCCACATCAGGAGTATTTCCCTCCGTCTTGTTGTCTCAAAAGGCGCGCTTCTGAGACGCCAGAGCTTCCTGTCCTACTCTGCTGACGTTGGATTTGAACACAGAATACTGATATAAAGCAAGAACTGAGCCTGACATTATACGGTTTCTGTGATGGATCACGAAACGACGCAGGAGAGACGTGTCGCACCAGATGATGCCCGAGGAGATTGATGTGAAGGCTATTGTCTTCCTGATCTGAGAACGCCAGCTGTGACATTATGCAAATGGCCCGTTCCCTTGATGTTGAATTTGCTTTATCTGAGAGGAATAGCCTGGAGGGAATACAAGAAGAGGAAGACCACAAAATTCTTGGCTCCAGCGAGTACATCGGATGTTTGGTAGGTCACTCGGAACTTGAAAGATGTTCGTCTCCGGGTTCATCTTAAGGGAACTCAAGCATTAATGGTACAGCGTGGTGCCTGGACGTGTACTGCCACAACTGACCTGACCACCTGATGGCCTGGGTGCCTGCACTCTCTTATCATTATTTCTTCCATCTCCAAAGATGCGTCATATTCCAGCTCGTGCGGTACTGAGCGTCGGGGAAGGACCTGCAATTATGTTCGTGCTAAACGACAGGTAACGATTTCTGTTTTAACGATAATCAGAAAGGAAGTCGGAGTTTTTACCCACACCACTGCTCGCTCCTCCTCTTGCCACTACTACTGCTGCTACTGCCTCTACTGTCTCTGGTCCTGCCAGTACTGGCAGCTGGTCGCTCTTATCTACCGCACTCGACTCACCAAAGAAGGTCCGCTTCGCCCCAACGATCTTTACTTCCTGACATGAATTCCGTCACAGCTCGGACGCCGATAAATCACTGGAGCCTTCCCTCTTCGTCTTCTGACCCAACTTGAATATTTCTGATACACCTTGCCTTAGTTGCATATCTTGCCTTTGTTACACATCCTGCCTTTTCCAGTCCATCCTAGCTGTTCCCGTAAGTGTTACCTTTTTTGTTTTTGTTTTTCATCGTTTGATACCCTTTTGCGCAAATGAAAATCGTCAGCGCCGTGCCTCCCGCGACACACCTTACATTTTCAGACGTTCCGTTTCTGATACAGCCCACCTCTATCACACGCCTTACCTCTTGCGATTGACCTCGGATTATCTACCGCACTTTGCCTTTTGATATACCTTGTTCTTTTGTACAATTGACCTTTTCTGTTACTCATTGCCTATTCTGTTACCAAATAGTTTTCTAATTACTCTCTGACTTACATGGCAAAATGTTTCGGATAATTCTTGCCTGTCCTAATGTATCTTGTCTTTCCCGAAATATCTTCCTTCTTCTGATGTACCCAGTTATTTTTATACATTGAATCAGTTTATTTTATCCATTACCATGTTTATATTTACATAATCTACCGTTATCTGAGATCTCTCTTCTTTTCTGATGCCCTCTCCAGCCATCCCGTATTGCTTGCCTTTTCAATACTTCGTGTGACTTCCACACAATTTGCCTCTTGTTACATGTCACTCATCGTGTGCTGGATGCGTCTTGCTGTACGATTTCACCTGTTATGCCTGCCAGCGCTGGGGACTATACGATCTTCTCCCACATGATACCGAGGTAGTGGAAGGGAGTTAAGCTGGGCAGCAAGCTGCTACTGGATGCAAAGTTGAGGGTCTTCAACAAAATCATACAAAGGCTCATTAGATTTCGTGTTTAAATTATTTGGAAAGATTATTTACCAGATGGATTTTTTTCACCCGTCAGGGAATCGAACATATTTTTCGCTAATATGATAAACAGAAAGATTTCTCTGTCGTTATACATTTATGGTAAAATATATTCGCACTGCATTTAGATTTAGAAAGAGGAACTGACTCTCTCTCTCTCTCTCTCTCTCTCTCTCTCTCTCTCTCTCTCTCTGGATTCCCAGTGTCAACACTAACCCGGCCAGAGAGCAGGGTATCGTGTACAGCCACCTCCACTTTCGACCGGGACAGCCAGCGTTGTCAGTCCTCTCTCTCTGTGAGGTGTGAACCCAGGGAAGTGTCGACACTGCTTCGAAGCTTTCATTTTAAACCACTTCCAATGTTTCATTGTCCGGAGGTTTGCTCCTCATATCGAGGTCGTTACTAGTATCCGCTACGTCTCGCTATATGTGGTGGTAACTTCGGCTTCGATAAAGTAACAAGAAGTTATTGTGACGTCGCTCCTTCCTCTACGTGGCCTGTGGACCTGAGAGTATCATCTCGTGAGTTGGAAGCCAAACGTGGGTAAACCGAGGCGTTCTCTGAGCTCAAGCCGTGAGACCACACCAGTCATTCTGTGACACCAGTGATACATTTGTGATATCGGTGTTACCGTGACCGAAGTGGGAGACAGTGATCATCAATGGAAGTGTTCTTTAAAAGACTAATGGTTAATGATGATGCCCAGTACTTGATAATGATTTAACTGCTAGAGCGGGGTTGGCGGAGGAGTGAGGGTGGTGGGAAGGGAAACGTGGCTTGAGGGGAGAGGAAAGTGAAGCATGATGTGTGGGGCCGCCTCTGATGGTCCTGGCTTGAAGCAGTGGAAAGAAGACGTTGGCAAATGATGCAAAAAAGTATTTATATAACTTTAGTGATGACTTTATGTAGTGACCTTCATGCAGGATGTAAATGTTTAATAGCACTTCAGTGGTCTCTTCCTGTGTGCTACCCTGCACACCACCCCGGTGTTATGCACTGTAGCTTAATTAGTCAAATGCTACAGATGGAATCCTTTAGTTTAATGCGTTTCTATCTACGGGCTGGTCCTGTTGAAGACTCGCTGTAACATGCAGTTAATGCGTACATATAAGGATATTCAGTTTATATACAATCCAGATGACACCGCAAGTGATATTTTCCTAAAGTTATATGTAAGAAATCCTACAGTATGTATGACTTCACCTTTTTATTTATTACGCAAACTTCCTTGCTTTATTGTACTGTTGAACATTGATGGCGAGGCAGTGAGTATGAAGCACAGCATAATATGTCAGCAAAAATGGTGCCAGCGGCTGGGTTTTTCATGGAGTGTGGCGTGAGTGTGGTGGGAGTGAGAATCTGTGACGGTGGTGGTCACTTGCGGGATTGGTCACAAAGTAGTTCAGAGTCGTCATGGTCGATTCGCACAGATACCGAGTTTGGCATTAGTCGATGAGATTACAAGGGACCGATTACATTACTTCACCTTGGAGATGAGTCTTGAAATAACTTTTCGAATATTCCCAACGCCATCACACTCAACCTACTAACAATATGAATAGTAAATGGGGAAATAACACTGTGCCTATTGTTTTGCCAGCCGACATTTTGTTATTCATATCAATTTGACTCGCTTATTGAATTTGCCTTCCGCGATACTAACTCATGATTTCTTCTTAAATCTCGCAAATCATTCAGATCATCAGATGAGTCCGTGCAAATCAACTTTCTCAACACACAGCGGCAAACGTTTTCATGCTTCAGGTATTGCCGAAAGCCAACACGGACCACAAGTTATATTTCTGCATGACACAGCAAACAGGATGCAATAATTTGTTGTTACTTTATATAAACCAAACCACCACAACACAGTGTCTAGATTCCCGTAAGAGATATTTCTTCCTGACCACAACACAACGGTGCACCTGTGTGATGCTGACCCCATCCCTTCTCCTGACATCACAACACCTCACTATGCAAACTGCCACACTATAACAAACACCATACGTTTGTTACAGGCTCTAAACTGTGACACATTACATGGAACAGTTGATGTGCGGCAAAATGATACTCCTTTATCATATTCATTATACTTGAAAATGTTTGACAACTTCCTGGGTTATTATACTGATAACAAAATGGTTAAGAAAATGTTCTAATGCATCCTCTACCTGCTTGATAGATCGTCCGAGCAATCCCTCCCCACCCCACTCCCTCAAACCCAGCTGCTGTAAAGGTCACCCTCGAGTTGGTAACATTTGCTTTTTGTGGTTCGAGGGAAGGACATCGCCTGTGTGTGTGTGCGTGTGTGTGTGTGTGTGTGTATGTTTGTATGTGTGTGTGTGATGTGTGTGTGTGTGTGTGCGTTTGTTTGTGTGTGCTAATTAAAGGTGGTGGGGGTGGGGGATTATTATGGAATAATTCAGATCTGCAGCACAAGCATAGGATAACGTCCTAATTTGCGTTTAACATGACTCTCAACGTTTTTGCTCAGTCCAACAGATCTCTATATTCGTTACATAAAGTACTGCGTTGTATGTGGGAGTCAAGCCATCAGCGTACACCTCTCTTTCCACTCTCCCTTCCTGACCTTGTTACATTGTCACCCCCTCACACGCCAGCCCCAGTCGTCCCCCACCCCAGGTCACTGATGAAAGCTTCGAATCACTGAGTCGATACTCCCTGGGTTCACTCCTCATGGATAGAGAGGATTGACAACGCCGGCTATTCCGGTTGGAAGGTGAAGCGGCTGTACATGTAAAGTGGCAAGTCAAAAGTTTATACCACTTTCAGGTTCATATTGCCATCCCCCTCACTTGGGATGGCTTGGCTGCCGCTGGGGAGTTGCTTTTCTGCTCTGTTGTCTTCCTCTCTCATGTCGGCTGTCATGGTAACAAAGTCCACATCCCAGCCACTCGCCTGCACCTCTCTGATGCTTCGTGGTGTTTAACGAAGTGTCACAAGTGCTATGAAGGGTCCAGGTGCGCAGAAGCTTGGCCATGAACCTTGCATAGATCGTCAAGCTTGTCTCGTCCCTCCGACTGTGCAGAAAGTAGATACACAGTTGTCGTCTCGCGAGATGTTTTGAGTTCCATGTGTAACTAAGAACAATGCTGTACATATGGTCGCTCTTGTGTGCAACTCTGCACATAAGCCGTCCTTGCGAGTTATGAGTCCTGCAGCCGAGGGTGAAGCTGAACTTTACACACAGTCACGAGAACTGTTGTATGAGTGGACAAAGTCTTACTTTTCACAACTGACATCTTCAGAGAAGCATTATGGTCACTGCTTTCTGCTGTATCGATTAGTCATCAGTAGCTTGTAGAATTCGGCTGCTGATGTTTGGGTTATGGACAAGGATGGGAATTATCTTTTCTATAAATATTCACCAATTTCCCATGACTTATAAAGCCCCAGTAGCGTATGACACTGCCATTGCTCTCGTCTTTTCCAGAGCGGATTTCACTTGCTGACGTAATCCTAGGCTAAGTTGATATTTTCCACCTGCTGATCAGTCTCTTCTGCAGCAGGTCTGCTGGCCGCCCCAGCGTTGGTCAGAATGGTATTTTGTGCAGTCGTGAATGGAAACAGATGCAGTTGAGAAGTTGACGGAGAAAGTCATGAATAGCTATTTTCCATGAAATTTTTCTTAGAACCTTTTCTTAGAACATATATCCTGCATCCTAGTCCCACGGTCATTCCCCACGTCATCTGTCACGTAGGTAACTAAAAGCATCTGTATGACTTCCTCAGTTACCAGTAGACAAGACCTTCTCTGGGAAACCCTTATATGTTCCATGCCTAACGTCCAGCACGCGTGACCACTGCTCAACACCCCGTGTGCGATGATTGTTCAACATGCAGCATGTGCGATAGCTGCCCAACACCCGGCATGTGTCAACACTTCACAACAAGAGCTGACAATCAAAATAACAAGTAAACAATTGTAGAAAGAGAATCAACATTTGCTTGTTAACAGTATGGTAAAACAAACAAGAAGTTACCGAACGAACTGATGCAACGTGTCATGCATGTAGCGGGAATGTCAATTTAGTTTCCGAATTCATTATAAAAATTCAGAAAATATAGATTTATAACGTACCTGTTTTCATTGAACAGCCTAGTTAAATGTAATGCTGTACATTTTAATTATGACGCTAGATTAATTGACAATGTTTTTTCATTATTGAGACCTGTGTTGCATCTGGCTAAGTCTCCATGAACAAGTTAATTAATATTAACAAATCTGACATTCATACCAGTAAAGTATTTACTGATGTTCTGCAATTGGTGTTTAATTACTATGTGGCCGGTTGTCATCGTTTATATACGCTCCAGTCACATATACAAGCCTGTTTGAAAGCCTGCATATCTGTACTTGCGCATGTTCTGTGGTTTGATATGTGGCAGAGTACTGCAGTTTTAAGGACACAAGTTGTGGAAGATCTTGATGAAAGTAAGGTAATTTATCCCTAAAGGATTTTAAGACATCATCCACTAACACTTTGACAAATAAAGAGACCACATCCACTTTCAGTATAGTGAAAGTCAGGATGTTTGATTTAATATACAGAAGTATGATTGAAACGTATGGTTGATATATACACATTATTGACGTGTATGTATATACATATTGTATGTTTCATACACATGAATGTATAAACTGGAGATATACAGTGTTCATGTGTATTGTTAACCGCACTTTAGGGGAACGGCTTGTGTCATGTATAAGGACTACAAACAAATCCTAGGTATACCAACTCGAACCATGTGTACAGTATACACAGTTTTCATTCACACTTTATATCTACAAACGATTCATGCAAAGGTATGCGTACACATATTCAGCAAGTATTTACTAATGATTTATTTATACTCTATTACTCCGGGACCAGTTTCTATGAAGGAGTCGTAAAGTTACCCAGGGCCTCTTCCTAAAGGCTCCCGCCGCCCAAAGCTGCCTTGCCTCCTGTAGTAGGGAAATGTAGACCCCTTTAGAATGAGAAGTTCTTTGACGAGACTGTGCTTCCAGTGATACAGCCTCGCCAGAGTTGACTTTATACGCAGTGTAACCTCTTGCGGGCGGAGCCCGGAAACACCAACATTAGTAATATGCAGCTATACATAGGTATACGTAATTGGTGTACAGTGATATACATTCACTACACACGGAGAGAAATGCAGAGTTATTGAAAAGTTGTATGTAATGACCACATGAAATTACTTTCTCTACCATTGTGTTGTTGCCTGGCCCTCGTCAGCACTGATCAAACAAACTATTATAAATAAAGAATAGTCGCTTGTTGAGCCATCTGATGAGACCTTTTTGTGGCTTCCTTCTTGTTAGCAGATGATCTATTATTAATGACATAACTACTGTTGGTATCGATACATCACCAGTTTTGCTCTGTAGCTGCATCACCATTATTGGTATGTCGTTTGGGGTATATTCTGTAATAAGTGTGTAGTCTTATTTTGTATTAGCGAAAAGATTAAGGTGAACTTTCTGCTATGAATGCAAAGGTCAGGAAGCCAGATTATGTTTCCTTAGAATTTCAGAAGTATCGGAGGAGAATATGTCATGTCCTCTGATGAGACACTGGGCTAGCTACCCTGCGACATTTGTCATCGTACTCAGATATTGTAATTGTAGCCAGTAACACCTGAACTGTAGCTAGTAACACCTGACCTGTTCCCAGTAACACCTGACCCGTTCCTAGTAACACCTGACCTGTAGCTAGTAACACCTGACCTCTAACTAGTAACACCTGACCTGTAGCTAGTAACACCTGACCTCTAACTAGTAACACCTGACTTGTAACTAGTAATACCTGACATGTAGCCAGTATCATCTGACCTGTAGTCATTGACACCAGAACTATATCCAGTAACACCTGACCTGTATCCAGTGATAAAGGACCAGTAGTCAGTAACACCTGATCTGTAACCATAACACCAGACCTTTATCCAGTAATACCTAACCTGTAATCAGTTACGCCTGACTTGTAACCAGTAACACCAGACCTATAGCTAGTAACTCCTGACTTTTGGCCAGGAACACCAACACTATAGCAAGTAACACCAGACCGATAGTCCGTAACGCCAGACCAACAGGCAGTAACATCTGACGTATAGTCAGGTAAACGGCTGCAAGTTGTGCCCGTTTGATGTCATAACGCTGACTGGCGCCACATACCTACATCAATATCATAGACGGGGTCCTGGAGTTTATACGGTACGTCACAGGTCCTCCCACACATGTACGGTACGCCACAGGTCCTCCCACACGTACGGTACGTCACAGATCCTCCCACACGTACGGTACGTCACAGGTCCTACCATACATATAACACGTTAAGCCATAAATCCTCCCACGCAGACCTGAGGTAACCTCGCTAATTTCGGGCCAGGATTCGAACCCATGTCATCGAGGTCTTTGATGACTGATCTTTGTTGGTACAAGACTTGGAACTTTTAGGATTAAGGTTATAATCAGATTTTGCGTCCCCGGGAAGGATGTAAGAGTCATTGGGCAATAGAGTTATGGGGGATCCAGCTTGGAATTATAGATGAAAGTTCTGGAAGAGCTTGCTGGAAATTCTCTGGAAAAATTGCCAATGATCCGGAGAGAGACAGACACAGTGGTTAGATTTTTGGTCCGTCAGGACGAAGTGGTTATGGTTGGCTCAGCTCTGAGGTCGCCCCTGGGGACGGCTTGAAATATTTAGTCCGTTATTTAAGAATTATCAACTGATGAGAAGGACGTGTTGTCTGTCGGTTTTGTTCATCACATTAGAACTCTTGATCCTCAACTTATTGAACCCTTTCAAAAGCTGTTAATCTTCTGCAATGAATATTCTTATTCATAGGTAAGCGTTATTCATATTAAGGAATTAGAGATGGAAACGTGGAGTGAAAAAGACTTTGAGCGGGAAACCGCGATTAAGTATGATAAAGAATAAAAGAAAACTAGCTGAGGTACCCGGAGCTGCCCCGGAAAAATGGCTTTTATAGAGACAAGTTTTGTACAAATCTCAAAGCGGCTTTTGTTGCCATATAAGGCCGGGTTCTGGTACTCTTCGATGCTGCCTTTGAACCTGAGGTTCCTGCACCGGACTCTGAGGCTGCCGGGTCGACTATTCTGAATGTTTCCAACCTTCCCAATTCTGAAGCACCTACTCCCAAAGTCTGGGGTCTCTGGCTGATACGTTTTGGCTGTGACAGAAAAAGTAAAAACAAGCGCACGCGCGAACGGACAGTGACCTCTTCTTGCCCAGCCCTGGGGCCATCTGAGAGTGACGCTCAGACGCTTAAAGATATTCATGTGACGTGTTTAGTTTTTCAACACCTACCATTTTGCCTCTTGAGGAAGATACCTCATTATTCAAGAATTAAAAGACTTTTCTTTCAGTTTATTTGGAATATCAAATGAAGAGTATTACCCTTTGCAGTTTCTTAAGGTATATAAAACTGTACATAACATATATGTACTTTCCATATGACTTTGAAGCAGGGAATGATGTTAGTAACATATGTTTTCAACACGCAGATTACGGTTAGATAATTTGTGCTGAATCAGTTTTGTTTTATTATGATAAATGGCGACTTTCATCGTGCATAGTTATTATTTAGATGACGAGTAATGAAGAACACGCTACACTTTAGTAAACTACCGTTTCATTTAGATACGTAGATGATTTGTTGATGGTTAGTATTGGGACGCGATAAACTGTTCGCAAGGTGTGTGTATTCTGCTTTGCCCTGTCCATCACGTGGCCCATCCCCGATTACCATACATTTGCGGCTACGGCTCTTGTTGTGTTGCGTACGATTTAGTACAAAAGTACGTCGCGAAACGTGTGGCATCATTCCCATGTATTAGCGCCCCTGTTCGGGGGTAATTTTCACTTTTATCAGTTTGTGGTGTACTCTCCTCTGGTGGTGTAGATCTGGTGCGGTTTGTTGGGATCTCCCGAGTTTCAGAATCATTTCACGTGAGTGTTTTGGTGAAGAGTGTTTACAGAGCACGACGGACAACCCTTGAGCATGAGGGTACGACCCTTGAGCATGAGGGTACGACCCTTGAGCACGACGGTACGACCCTTGAGCATGAGGGTACGACCCTTGAGCACGACGGTACGACCCTTGAGCGTAATGTTACGAACCTTGAGTAAGGTGATAAGGCCTTCAATGTAACCTTTAAGGATCACGTCAAAGACCAGAGCAGCACGGGCAAGCGTCCTGGTATCGGTCGTTCCGTCGCACTCCGGGTCCGTTTCGCGCTCAAGGGCTTAAAGCGAGGAAATATACGACTAATATTCAGAGGAAATTTAGACTCATGGTTCATCACTCACGGATAATAAGTCACCCTGGATATAAGTGTATGTAATTGATTCTAGTAGTATATCTACGAGTCGCTTATTATCCCTTAATAGCTCACGAAAAATCTATGAATATTTTAGGATTTACGAATATTTGTCTTTTGACAAGGAGTATCATGCACGGCTAATAATAAGAACTTTGCTCCAAACTCCAGGTTATTACTTATAATTTTGTGTGATGACAGTAATGATGGCCCGTTGACTTACTAATCCCAAGGTATATCCAAGGCAAGTGACGAAGACTGAGGGTACCGTTGTGTGTGTGTGGTACCGTGTGAGCTGCTGGCCTGCATCGCTGGGGTGCAGCAGCCTCGAGGCGGAGTAATGAAGGGAATTATCCTCACAGACACGAGCTGCGTGTGGCTGGTGGGCACATCTGCCGGGGATTAGCCAGAGTGTAATGTGCCATGGAGTGAGTACGGAACGTTATCTGTTGAGTGTTTATACCGTTATGGAATCACTTTGTGAAGGCAGCGGTGCAGGAAACCTCCGTGTAAACCGAATTAGAGTTTACCTGCAATGTGGCCGAGGCTGTGTCTTATCATATATGGCCGGGACGAGCAACTTGATCGCGCTTTGTAACGCGAGAGCTGGGAGGGTGCCAGTTAGTCTTCATGGGAAATGTAAGGACGGTCGCCAGCATAAGGAACTGCCTGGCCATTACCGCTGTTTGAGGGTCTGACCCGTGCTGCTCCTGTGAATGATAAGCAAAGCGGGTTGCAACGCTTTACACACTTTTCGTCTCTGACGAACATTTATGAAGTATCGATAGTACTGATGTAGACGGGCAGGATCCTAGACAGTGACAGTGATCACTGATGATCCCATGTATACGTATATCCTGTCTTAATCCGAAATTCCGTTAAGCTCAGTTTCTCAGAATCAAAACGTAATGGTTTCGCTCCCCAAACATATTCTCTCTCTCTCTCTTCTCCTCATCATGTTTACATCCACTCACATTCAGACACCCCTGCCTGAGGATTGGAGGAACACTTCTCGCTTGGATCCTTCTTATGTTCCTTCTTTTAGACAGTAAAATACAAGGAGGGGAGGGTTTCCAGCCCCGCACTCCTACCCCTGTCGGCCACGTTTTACGACACGTATGAGATATGTGGGTAGTTTCCTTACTCTCTTTTCCCCAGGAATAAGGAAGTTTTTTTTCCTAGAATAAAGGATCTTATGAGTTACGTGCTGTCACCGACCTGTGCCAGGGAGTGGAACTATGACAGCCACTGCCGTGCTGGCTCACTGTGACGCTGTCACTACTTCTCCCCACACCCAGATGATAGTACCTCCCTGGTCGGTGCCTGTCAAGTGCTAGGTACCAACCACCACCACTTGTTATCCTCCGTGTTAAACCACTGTGTCATCTCGCCGGTTATGATTGGCTGTTTCCTGCCGAAAGGCTCAAGGTCACCAGGTCTGAGGGTCACCAGGCGCTTGTGATCACGGGATCGGTCACCAGGCTCAGGGGTCACCATGTCCTTTGGTCAACACTCCTGGGGATACTGGCCAGTAGTTACCACGTCCTGGGGTCACCATGCCTGGGGACTCGCTTCTCCTGTGATGACCTAATCTCGTGGTTCACAAGGTACCGAGGTCACCAAGGACGGTTCCGGCCAGGAGCTTCCCAGACCTGAGGGTCACCAGGTCACCCTCACCAACCAGCTGGAACAATCTGGTGGGTTGTCCAGCACTAAGCACTTGTCTCTGGCAGTCCGGTATCATTGTGCATAAAGGATTAAAAACGCAAGTTACATCGCGTGTCAAGAGTGATAAGGATTTTCTTTACTTGCCAACGTGTCTTCAAATGTCGTGCAAATCCTGATGGTTCTCGTGCAAGCCCTGATGGTTCTAGACTTACCATATCCATGTGATTGTGGAGAGGTGCCTTACTGGCTCTCCTGAGTCGGTCCAGTGATGCGCCTGTGCCTCTTTCCGTGTGTTTCCTCTCTGAAAAATAAATAGCTTCCTATGGATTTGTTTGCGTTTTGGTAGGGAAGAGAGGGAGACAGTGAGCGTGCAGGGAGAGGGAACCTCAAAATCCACTGTAAGGTTTTGTATGAGAATATCCCATCGGCCACGAAGGCCGTGACCATCCTAATAGTGTTTGTCTCTTGTTGGACAAATTGGTTGTAATTACATTGACGTGGCTCGATAGGGTGAGAGAGAGAGAGAGAGAGAGGGGGGGGGGGCTTTTTGATTTTAAAAGGACATGGAAAACAGGAAAGTAACGCCAAAAACAGAATATGAAAATGCATCCTGGTAAGTTTTTGCCTTCCTGCCGGACCCTGCAGTTCAGGCGTCAGTAATTCTCTCTGCTCTGGCTGGCCAGTGTCTCTCCAGGACTCTGGCTGGCCATTATCTCCCCAGGACTCTGTCTGGCCAGTGTCTTCCCAGGACTCTGTCTGGCCAGTGTCTCCTCAGGACTCTGTCTGGCCAGTGTCTCCCCAGGACTCTCTCTGGCCAGTGTCTCCCCAGAACTCTGTCTGGCCAGTGTCTCCCCAGGACTCTCTCTGGCCAGTGTCTCCCCAGAACTCTGTCTGGCCAGTGTCTCCC
>JAYMFT010420735.1:0-17661 GCA_038088735.1 Panulirus argus
AATCTGAGCCTTCGAGGAGGATGAGCACTCCCTGCCTGGCTCCTTCTTCTGTTTCCCTTTTTAGAAATTTAAATATTATTATTATTATTAGTATTATTATCATACCTGATTGCCGTTTCCCGCGTCAGCGAGGTAATGCCAGGAAACAGACGAACAAAGACCCATCCACTCATATACACACATATATATACATACATGCATATACACACACATATACATACTTATACATGTACATACCGGCATATACATATATATACATAGACATACACATACTTATATACACGAACATATTCATATGTGAAAATTTCTTGGGAAACATAAGATCGGATTTTGAAAGCAGCATGAAAAGACTTCTGAAATCCTATGCTGCTATTGGATGTAGAATGTCACTCAAGGTGCATTTGCCCCATTCACATCTGGACGTTTTTGCCCTCATCCATTCCTTGTGCTGCCCCACCCCACAGGAAACAGCATTGCCATCCGCTCACACTCAGTTTCTAGCTGTCATGTGTTATGCACTGAAACCACAACTCCCTGTCCACATCCAGGCCCCACAGACCTTTCCATGGTTTATCCCAGATATTTCACATGCCCTGGTTCAGTCCATTGACAGCACTTCAACCCCAGTATACCACATCATTCTAATTCACTATCCTATGCATGCCTTTCACCCTCCTGCATGTTCAGGCCCTGATTGCTCAAAATCTTTTCCACTCCATCCTTCCACCTCAGATTTGGTCTCCTGCTTCTCCTTGTTCCCTTCTCCTCTGACACATATATCCTCTTTATCAGCTTTTCCACACTGATTCTCTCCATAGTCCAAACCATTTCAACACACCCTCTTCTGCTCTCTCAGCTGCCCTCTTTTTATTACCATACATCTCTCTTACCCTTTCATTACTTACTTGATCAAACCACCTCACACTACATATTGTCCTCAAACATTTTATTTCCAACACATCCACCCTCTTCCATACAACCCTATCTATAACCCATGCTTTGCAACCTTATGATATTGTTTGGAACTACTCTTCCTAGAAACATTCCTATTTTTGCTCTTTGAGACAATGTTTTCTCTTTCCACACGTTCTTTATCGCTTGCAGAACCTTCTCCCCCTCCCCACCCGATGACTCACATCCGCTTCCATGGTTCCATTTGCTGCCAAGCCCATTCCCAGATATCTAAAACACCTCATTTTTTCTCTATTCAAACTTACTTCCCAACTTTACTTCTCCCTGATCCCTGCTGAACCTAATAACCTTGCTCTTATTCACATTTACTGTCAACTTTCTCCTTTCACACACTTTTCCAAACTCAGTCACCTACTTCTGTAGTTTCTCACTCGAATCAGCTACCAGTGCCATATCATTGTGTATATCTCTTTTGAAACCAGGTATTCCTAATCACCTGTCTTTTTTCAGCACATAAATCCACAAGCTCTTCACCATTTCCATTCACAATGCTGTTGTAAATGCATAGATGCTATAAGTCACCTGCACTCACATCCTTCAATTCTGCTTCCCCTTCCCTCACTCGATCTGCATCTCTTCTTGACATAGCTTCCTCAGTAAACTCAGGCTTGGACAGGATATCTCAGTGGGGTACACAAAATTTTGTTAAGTTTAATGCCTCCAAGACCCAATTTCTACCCATATCTCTATTGAAAACTCCTCACAACTCTTGTCTCTCCCCTAATGGTTCTGTAATTCCACCTCTTGACTCAGTGAACGTACTTGGTATTACTGTAACATCCACTGTTTCTTGGAAACCCCATGTTACAGGAATAGCTAAGTCTGCCTCTTATAAACTTGGTGTCCTGTTTAGATACTGAAACTTCTTTTCTGAACAGTTGCTGTTTATACAAGGGACTGATTCATCCTTGTATGGAGTACTGCTCTCACATTTGGGGTGGTTCTATCTCTGTTTCCTTACTTGACAGAGCTGAGTCAAAAGCAGTCCAACTTATAAACTGTTCCATGCTAACTTCCAAACTTGACCCCCTTGCCCTATGCTGCTATGTTGGTTCACTTTCTCTCTTCTTTAGGTATTACTTTGGTTTTTGCTCCTGAGAGCTGGCTGCTTGTGTGCCCCCACCACTAGCTAGACCGTGCAGTATTCAGCAAGCTGCTGCATCACATGATTATTGTGTGGCCATCGGCAACTCAAGGGTCGGCCATTTTGATACCTGCTTTTTTTCCCTACTTGTTGAAGTTTTGGAACTCTTTACCTGCTCATGTCTTTCCCAATACCTATAACCTGGCACATTTCAAAAGACAGATCTTTCACTTTCTCAAAAAATCGTAAATACTTTCCCTTCTCTTTCTTTTTCCGCTTCATAATTCTCTATATTTCAATTAAGGCCTTGCTTTAATGTGGAATTTTGTCTGTGACTAGAGCCTTCAACATAAAAAAAGAAAATTATAAACTCTCAGCAAATTTATTTTGTGTCAAACACTTTATGTATATGATCTATTGACCCATTGCAACTCTAATAGAAAAATTTGATCATGATTTGTAGATAAATTATAAACCTGAGTGATGGAGCATGACATGTGGTCACTGCAGTAAGTAAATTATGACTAAGGCCATTATATTTAGGTAAATGTATCAGGACCCCAGACAGCTTATGGTTACCAGGGCAGTGCCATATCATGTTATTAGATGCCAAATTTTAAACTGATATGATGAAAATCCTCTTTTTTACTTGTGATTGTTAGTTTTGAGCCCAAGAGGGTATAGTTTTGTTTTTGGTGGTTTCCATTAATCAGCAAATTTTGAATATATGATTTTTTGTGCAATTTTGTCTTACTTGGAATATTTAGGGATTTTTTCTTTTTAGAATAAATTAACTTATAGCTACTTGATCTGTGCTGATTCTAGTGCTGATTCTATTGTCTCACTTTTGATAATGGTGGATGAAAGTTACAGTTGTCTAATTGATTAAAAAATGCTGATAGAGTGCTTTTTTGAGGGTTTAACAAATATATCACATGCATGTTTTCAGTTAGGTTGCAGTTCATTACACAATTTGTTTTTCATGAAACATTCACTGTGACTGGTGCATATATGTCTTGGTATTCTATTTTCTGTTTTGTGGTTTGGGCATATGTGATTATAATTCTTGGGTCTCCTGCTTCTGCCTTGAGGCAAAATTATTGCCATTAATGCTTTTGTTGACATCCCATGCATTGTTACCAGACACTGTGATCTAGATATTTTCCAAACACTTGTCAATCTATGTGAAAGTGTCAAGGAGGCCCATTTAAGACCTGTGCCATCTTGTTATGTTTTAACTTGTGAAGCTGTGAGACTGTTACAAAATATAAATACTAGTGAGGAAAACCACTCTCTACGTATGCCTGATGCTACACTTGGCATACCTCATGATCCTGGCAATGGAGCTGCATAACTTAAAAGGCACATAGTACATATATACAATTTATTACTTGCTCTATCTATTTATCTATATCTCTGAAGTCTGTTCCCACCTGGAACTCCCTCAAGGGGGTAGCCACAGCAATAGAGTCTCCATAACTAGTGAACTCCAGTGCTGCTTCTTAGCCTTTATTGCCTCACCCCTAATATGCCACTGGCAGAGGGTGACTATAATGTAGTGTTTACAGAGGCTTTTATCTAATGTTCCTGTTGACTACTACTTCCTAATGCTCCTGCCTAATGTCCTTACCTACTGTCTCTACCTAATGTTCCTATCTAATGCTCATGCCTAAACTTTCCTACCTACTTCTGTTTATTGATCCTGCCATTTTGCCAAAAGGTAGGGCTAGTGCAAAGTGCTCACCACAGGAAAATCTAGTTACAAAGAATGAGGTGTGTGACTTAAATGTTGTCAAGTGTTATGTATGAGAAAAAGAGATTGTATGTTTGTGGACAGAATGCTCGTAGTCCATATGTGGGTGAGGCAGAAAGTTGCATACATTTTTTTAGAAAAAAATTATCTGATTAATCCAAATTACAAAATCATGGAGATATTTTTTTAGCATATTTGAGAATTTCATGCACACACAGTGTTTGGTGGATATTAGGACTACAATAATGAAAAGATGAAATGAAAATTATATTTTCCAATGCTGATAATGTGAACAAGGTTTAGGGTATTGCTGATGGTTATAGGGTTAAAGTTAAAGAAATTAGAGGAAGAGAGAAGATTGGAAAGTATAGCATCCCAGAAATACTCATGAAATGGCATTGCCATCCAAGAACTCAAAGGTGGGTTATTTACTTCTTTTGATATTCCATCTCCCTGCAGTACCCTGCTGCCCAAATTGTTTCACACACAAAGCCTGTTTTTATTATTATGGGATTTTAAGTTATCAGAAGTTATTTATTCATTTGATAAAAACTTAAAAAGTTATTTATATGAAAACTTACATTAGATCAGTTGATATTGGCCCCTTTGACTTTAAGAAGTATCACTGATTGATGTCTGAGACAGTTACTATCTAAGACAATTGTGGAAAAGGGTTTGCATCTCTTAGCAGTCTTGTTTTCTCTTATTGCATTTATTAATGTAAAAATGTTCCTACTAAAAAGAACATGCAGGCCATGAAAGAATGTCAGTAATAGCTACTTTCTGTAGACTGACAGATGATTGTACAAATTGAGTAACTTGTGATATCAAACCTGACTCCTCGTCACCTCCACTGTGTCATAGTACTTTCATCTTAAAAGTGCCTTGTTGGATCTAAACAGTATTACATTATTTACTATAAGAAAGTAGTTGTTTCATAGCATTTTGTATGAACAAATGTAGCCTTGGCCAGAAATAATTGCTATATGTGTATATTGTGTATATGATGTTACCTTCTGTATTGTTCAAGCTTGTATCATGAGTGCACATGCACAAAGGAAAAAAATCATTTCTATAATTCTGTTTCTTCAGTTCTTAGATTGAATAGCACTCTGTTTTTTGTCTTCTGCCTGATTTTTGACAATCAAATGTCAAATGAATCCTCACTTATTGGTATAAGTTTTGTTAGGGATTGACATATTTTTTTTTGAAAGGGTATATGTAAAGTGTGCTTGTTTCACAGTATGTATGAATATATGAATTTTTTTGTCTTCACAGTTCACGTGTGCAGATGTATGTGTACAATATAAGTGTGTATTGAAATTAGTATTGCTTTATGTATTCACTCCCTGTACATCAGCAGACAATATACACTCTACATTTTGACACCTCTATTATTCTATGCACAATGTACATATAGATATACATATATTCAGTGCATACACATAATAACAAGATATGGTAATGTGAGTAATGTGTAGTAGTAAGATATGTTATACAGTGTCTTATGAGCTCCCTCACCCATCTGGTAAGTGACTGAGTTAAGTTACCAGTTTGGCAAGTTTTTTTAGTGAAAATCTAAGTGTTAAATTATTTGATTATGTTTATTTTATATTTATAGATTCTTTTGATATGAAAATATAAACATGTGATGATATTGGTGCTTTTTCTGTTAATTTTGCAATGAAACTGAGTTGTATTGTAGGCTACAGGAGAATAGATTCTTGCTTACAAATAATGTAAGTATGCATATGAAGATATTGAAGATATCTGTGCACCATTTTCTTTGATGACATACCCATTCAGTATTATCGCAGGGAATAGAGGAGAGAGAATGCTGCTCTTATATCTAATTCATGTCATAGATGGTGACAGAGAGGGGTGAGAGCATGGGGCCGGAAACTCTTCCCTCCTGTATTACCTCTTTTTAAAAGCTGGAACAAAGGAATGAGCCAGTTGAACACTTTTCTTTAAAGTTTCAGTTGTCTTTTCCACATGTTAGCTTGCTAACATAATTCTACATTTACAATAACAATATAAACAAATAGCTAACCATTTCAAGAAAATTCACATAGATTTAAGCACGAAGAAAAAGATTTGGCATACATAATGTGTAAAGACTATGCTATTTACAGTATAAGTAAGGGTAATGGAAATGACTGTGCAGGTTATAGTTGTTCATAACTTTCTTGTTTGATCTTTCTGTGGCTACTCAGAACTTGACCATAACTCAAACTCTCTTCTTGGTGTTAAAACCATAACTCAAATTGTCATTTTACTGTCAGAGTTTGGTCCTGCTTTCCTTAGTAGAGATAAGAAGAGTGGTTATGATTGCAGATATTATGTGTAGAGAAGAAACTATACCTTTTCTCCATTCTCAGTAGAGTTTTTGGATAAATGCTAATCTTTCAGTTACTTTTAAATCATATTCATTTGTGCACAGGTTTAGGAGCTGATGCTGGAACCCTGCAACGACTTCCAAAGATCATAGGAAATGAGAGCCTTGTGCGTGAATTGTCATTCACTGCCAGGAAGATGTTTTCCAATGAGGCGCTCCAGTGTGGTCTTGTGTCAAAAATCTTTGGAGATAAAGAAAGGTGAATGCTTCTTATTTGACCTTATACATAAGCAGGATTTTAGCTGAGTTTCAGAACCCAGGTGGGATATCATGATAAGTGAGGGGATTTTTGCCAGTTGTTAGGAGGATCTGGGTTGACTAGACGTACATGAAAATTACTAAGGTAATCATGAGGTGGATTTTCCCCAGTTCATTGAAAATTGTTAGAAAAAAAAATTATCTTTGAGTTAAGTGATTAATAGTGATGTTAGATTCTACATTTCTTTGTAAAAATCCTCTGCCCAGCCTCCACACATCAGAGGCCTTAACATAATTTTGCTGTGTTATGTTTTTGTCATACAGTTTTAGATAACAAGCCTGTGTAGAGCTAAGTATTATTTATTTCATTTGATGGAAAACTTGTATGCCAGAAGGAATCTTGTATATATAGAATTCACTGATAGTGTATGTAACGGTACTACAAAATACATAAATTTACTGATATATGTATGGAAAGGTACTACAAAGTACATAAATCTAACACATTTCCCTTTTTCATAAATTTGAATGTGAACTAACAGGAAATTAAATGACTCTTATAAGGTAACTCATTTAATATACACTGCTTATCAACTTTATAAATGTAAACAAAATGTGTTAATTCAGTAAATATTATATCACCAGGTCTGTCACATCTTTTATGAAGCATTTATACTCTCTCATAACTAAATAATGGTGTTACAGTAATGGATGGTATGGTAAACATCATTGACTTAAAAGAGAATGATACTATACAGCATCACAAAAAAAAAAAAAAAAAAAAAAAAAAATCTTTGAACCACTTCCTCTTACAATATTGGGTAATAGTACTAAAAGGAAAAATTCTTTCACAACAGACATATGTGAAATTTACAAAGTAAACAAATGTATGGACAAAATGAACTGAACATAATTCTCTAATTAATTGTTTTGTCTTTAGTGTACTTTGAACATCTCTAGGGAAGACTTTGTGGTTTATCTATCTCTGGCTTTAAGGCTTTGCAGGGTGATCATGGATCCTCATGTGATGTAGTCTGGCCTCCTCATGGTAAGACTTAGTCTTCAGTTTCTGTTTCTTCTATGGCTGTAAGAATTTGGAACATAGGACTTAGAGTCTCTGGTATAAGTTCCTGTCTTGACATCACCAGTTCTTATGTACTGAACTTTGCCTGCTCTCTGTCCTAATATGGAAGATGTCCATTCAGGTTTCAGAGCAAGTTAATGTTTTACTACCAGATAAGATCTACTGATAACATGAAGGTCACTGGCTTTAACTTTTTCAGAATCACTATGGGTACCCATTTTCTTTGCACAGCTGGTTG
The DNA here is from genome assembly GCA_038088735.1 of Panulirus argus. NCBI lineage: Eukaryota > Metazoa > Arthropoda > Malacostraca > Decapoda > Palinuridae > Panulirus > Panulirus argus. Next base: position 7,728 of record JAYMFT010420735.1, read on the forward strand.
TCTGTGACCAATACTGTTTCACCTGCTATTATATCTCTATTTTCTCTTCCATTTTTTGGTGACTTTTCCTAATTCTTTTTTCTACATTGGGATGTACAAAGTCTTCAGTAATCTTCCTATTAGAAGCTTAAGAAGTGTCCTGTGCACAGTACTGTGTAATGTATTTCTGTAGCACATTAAAAATGATGCCATCTGGTGATTCAAAGACATTTCTTTCTTGCAATGTCTTCATTGCCTCCTTAAAGATATGAACAAACCTTTCAGCTTCCCCATTAGAACTTGGATGAAATAGTACTAACAGGGTGGATTTCACATTATAAATTTTGAGAAAGGTCTGGAACTTCTCTTGAGGTAAACTATCTTTTGGTATCAGATACTGCCTCATTTGGTACTCCATAAGTGGCAAAGATGTTCCTAATAACTGTATCAGCATGGTGCCACTCATTTTATGCACCTCTGGCCACCTGGAATGAGCATCCACTGTTATCAATAAGTGTTCTTCCATAAACGGACCAAAAAAATCAATGGCTTTGAAGGCCGTTTTCATGAATTTGCTTAAAAGATCACTCCATCCATATTTATATTAAAAAGCAATGGTGACCTCACACAGTCCTGCCTCTCACCTACATGTACACCAAAACTTTCTCTCAACTCTACATCCAGTCTTACAAATGCATTTGCTCCTCTGCAGAAGGCTTTCATGCCATCCAACAGTAGTCCCATTTCCCCATATATCCTTAACACATCCCATAAAGCATTCCACTTGACTCTATCTTATGCTTTCTCCATATCCATAAAAGCTGCATACATCATCTTACCTTTGGCTAAATACTATTCCAAAGCATCTTTACAACAAAAATCTGATCCACACATCCCCTACTTTTCTTAAAACCCCTTTGCTCTTCACTTATTCTACATTCGGTCACTTCCATCACTCTATCAGTTAGTATTCTTGCATACACTTTTCCTGGTATACTTAACAGACTTATTCCCCTATAATTGCTACATATATCCTTAGCACCTTTTCCTTTGAATGAAGGAACAATAAGAGCTTTCACCCAATCCTCAGGCACAACCTTCTGTTTCCATGCTGAATTACATAGTAGATGAATCCACTTTATCACACTTTCTCCTCCATACTTCAGCACATCAGCCATAATCCCATGCACTCTAGGTGCCTTTCTTACCTTCAGCCTCATTATTGCCCTTCTTACCTCCCTTTTTTGCTATAGGCCCTTGCACTTGCTCTTCCTTCCATCCTCCATACTCATGCATTTAACAAATGCTGCCTCCCCTTCTCCCACATTCATCAGTTCTTCAAAATACTCTTTTCATCTTCCTTTCCTTTCTTCCTTTTGAATCAGCAACTCCCCTTCCTTACTTCTCACATTAACATTTCTACTCTTACATCCACCTCTTTCTTTTTTCACCTCCTTCCTGTATATATTTTTATTATCCCGAAACTTTTCACTTAACTTTTTTCCAAAATCTTCATCTACTCTTTCTTTGCTATCCTCTATCAGTTCCTTAACGTTCTGTTTACATATTTTATATTCCTCTCTCCTCCTTTGCTGAACTTCCACTGATAGATTCCTATCAAGAAGTCTACCATGTGCCTTTTTTATTCTCTTCCACTGCATTTCTTATCTCTTCCGTCCACCATGCATTGCCCTTTATCTCACGACCTTAAGCTATCCAGCTGCTAATTCTGCAACCTTTAATAGTATTTCTCTAAACATTTTTAACACCTCATTCACACATGACTGCATTCCCACATTCACTGCACTTCCATCTAGGTTTTCAGTTACCTTCCTTTCATACTCCTCCCTGCATTTATTCAGATTCATCTTCTCACTGACATGTCCATTCTTAGGTATCTAAAACACCTTACTTCCTCCTGATTTTCTCTTTTCAAACTCACACCCCAACTAACCTGTCTCTCTACCCTGAACCTAATAATCTCTCTTTTATTAATATTTACTTTCAGCTTCCTTCTTTCACACACATTCCCAGACTCAGTCACTAACTTCTGCAATTTCTTATTCGAATCTGCCTCCAGGGCTTTGTCATCAGCAAGCAATAACTCTCACTTCCCATGCCACCTCACCCTCTACAGACTGTATCTTTGCCCCTCTCTACAAGACCCTTATATTTACCTCCCTCATGACCCTTTCCATAAACAAATTACAGCCATGGTGACAATACACACCCCTTCTGCAGACCAACCTTCACCTAGAATCACTCACCCTCCTCTCTACCTACTCATGAGCGTACCTGATGCTCTTGATGAAAACTTCCTTCTCACTGCTTCTAATAGCTTTTTTCCACACAATATATTTTTGAGACCTTCCACAAGGGATCTCTGTCAACCCTATCCTCTGCTTTCTCCAGATCCAAGAATGCCACACACAAATCCTTCTGTTTCCCTAAGTATTTCTCATACACATTCTTTAAAGCAAACGCCTGATCCACACATCATCTACCACCCCTGAAACCACGTTGTTCCTCCTCATTCTGATCCTCTGTACATGCCCTCACTGTCTCAGTCATCACTTCCATGCAACTTGTCAGGTACACTCAACAAACTTACACCTTTATAGTGCGAACTTTCACTTTCATCCCCCTTGCTTTTGTACAGTGGCACTCTACAAGCATTCTGCCAATTCTGAAGCACCTCACCATGATCCATACATGCATTGAAGATCCCTCTTGACTTTATTTTCTTTGGAGATTCTGTTGCTCAGCCCCTTTTTTCTCTGCCTGTCATTAAAATAACAGTTAAGTTTTCAAGGAAACTCCATATCTCTCTATCTGTTCTATCTATATCTCTGATGCTCATTTCCTTTGGGAACTCCCATTAAAGAGGTGGCCACGGCAAAAGAGTCTGACATAATGAGTTTGCCTTCACAAAACTGGAATATATTTCTGTTCAGAGAATTGATTGATCCTTTGAAATGATCTGTCTCAACATAAGTTAAGGTCATTAGCAGCTGTTTTCAGTGAGCCACTCAAGCCCTACAGAGAGTTGATCTGTCCCCGTATGAAGTAATGCTCATACTTCTAGAGGGCTCATCCTTCACATTTGTTTTCAACAAAGTTAACTCAAAAGCATTTTGCTTTGTCATCACTTCCTCTCTTCTCAACTTGAACCTCTTTCTATTCATTGCACTGTTGCCTTCCTTTTAGTAATTTACATATGATAAATTGGGTTTTGTTATCAAGATTTATTATCAAGATTTAACTGCTTGTTTGTCTTCATCTCTGACTATGCTGTGCATTAATCAACAGGCCAGTAAGTCCCACAGATATTGTGTGGTGTTGGGAACTTCAGGATTGAGTGAAACTATGAGATTCCATCTTCTTGTGTCTTTTCCATCTCCTGTAACCTGAGGCAGATCTCTCGTCACTTGGAGAGCCAATTACATTTTTCCCTAATTGATGTAGCTATGCAGTGGGTACCAGTGTCTATGGGTGGTGCCTTGTTATGGGAAGATGATGAATTAAAAGCTACCTTTTTTCCAGTTTCTGCAGATCCACACCTCTCAGAGTAGTAAACATTGTAGCATTGCTTGATATATATGCTGAAAATTCTTTTCCTTAATTTCAGAAATGCTTAAACTTCACAAAACAAGCTTACTGTTAGAATAAGTTTGAAGGTTTGATAGAAATTGGTAGTAAAATTTTCAATGCTTCTTATTTTCAGCATGTTAGCAGGAGCTCTAGACATGGCTTCCACCATTGCTAGCAAATCTCCTGTAGCTGTCCATACTACAAAGATGGCCTTAGTTTATGCTCGGGACCATTCTCTTCAGGAAGGACTAGAATATGTTGTAAGTAACCTTTGGACAAAGAATCATTTATGTACTCTTTTAAGGACAACCATAATATGGTGATTTTGTACATGTGAGTATGCAAGCAGTAATTACATTCATCCCAATTGACAGTTAACCAAACTAAACCGTGGCTGCAGGGAAACCTGGCTACCAACATTTTTGCAAAAAATGCAAGAAAATACTCTTTAAACATATTATATTCTTATATAATTAAATACATGCATGCACATGAAAAATCCTTCATCTACCTTTGCTATATTGTGGTGGAGGTTTGAAGTGAGCACCTGGAGAACATCCATCTAGCACCTCAGAGTATAGTAGGGGAGGAGGAAGTAGCAAGAGGAGTAAACCAAATGTAATAAAGAAAGATGGAGTGAGGGGTAAATGGAATATTGAACTTGGCATGCAATTTTTAAAACAATGGGTGGAAATTTTGTGTTAGGTGATGTATGTTACATTTGATTATGTTCTGACGTGATAAATGTATGCCTCTGTTATGATATTCAAACAGTGGTAAGAGTGAGTAACTGGCATAAATAGAGTAAACAAGTTTATCTAAGACTTATTAAGCTTTATGCTTCACAAACACTCTTCCTTTCACAAGGTTTCCCTATTGCACCATCTGTACTGCAGGAAGTACAGTAAAACCTCTGTTATTTGAAATGCTTGGGGGAATCACCATTTTGGATAACATTTCTGGTTATTTGATGCTTTTTAATACAATAAACATTTCAGAAATTGGAGGATTTTAAAATATTTTGCATAATTGTAAGTACTTTACATAGTGGAAATATTAATATATGTAAGCAGATAAGCAAATGATATTGATGTCCTATATATGTGCTGCCTTAGATTTACCCTTAGCCAGCTTATTGCACAGCACCATCTTTTTAAGGCTTAAAACATTCCTTTTGCACTACGTGTGAGATGTAGATGGCTTCAAGGAGTTGTCGGACAGTTGCTGATGATCCTTAAAAGGAGCCATTGTACACAATAGTAATCCAGGGTGCACAAAATAAACAAATGTGCAAGACCAGCACACAACTCCACCCCAGAAAGCATATGGGAGATGGTAAGCAATCACCAGTGCCACAAAGCACTGGATGGTGAGTGCAGTAAATGCCGTGTTGCAGTATGTGCCTAATTTTTTTTTTTTTTTTTTTTTTACATATCTTTTTAATTTTTTTAATATTTTTGGATAATAAACAGTTGCCAGCCAAAACTGAAAAATATATTTTGTATTGAACATTTTGTTGTCTCAAATTACGGATAACCGAGGTTTTACTGTAGATGGTATTGGGAGATGCCAACCTAGGTGAGTCCTTCATGTTAATAGAGATGCAACTGAGGGCCATGGTGATGTGGGTGGTCTGAGGCCTGGTGGGACATGTGACTTTTTTTTTGAATGCTGACCATGGCATTTGATTAAAAACTTTGATGCAGAGATTTTGTCTCAAATGAAGTTTGGTTCTTGATCATGAAGCATCAGACAATGAATGTAGCAGTATAAGGGTTAAAGTTAGGCTGCTCTTAACTTTCAAAATGTGATTGTAGTACTCCATGTAGCAAGTGCAATGTATTCAGTGTATGGCAGAGTTATTTTGTATGTATTTTTACATATTCAGAAAGAACAATACTGTCATGTACTGTAAGAAAGAATGGAGAGTTAATAGTGTTGACAAGTGAGAATGTGAATCAGAAAGAATACAAGGAGGATCATGAAAGAAGGATATCGGAAAGTGTAGAGGAAAATGCAGTTCTGTTTAGGTGTCAGAATTTCTTTTCTTTCAAAAATTTGCACCTGTTTTTATAAAGGATTGATCTAAAATTTGCTCCTGTTCTTACAAAGGATTGAGCTGTCCTTGTATGGAGCACTGCTGTCACATCTGGGGTAGTTTTAGCTCTGCATCCTTACTTGATGTTGTCGAGTCAAAAGCGATCAGATTTATAAACTCTCCCAGGCTAACTTCAAAACTTGATCCAATTTCCCTGTGCCGAAATGTTGGTTCATTTTCCCTTTTCTGTGAGTATTCTTTTGGTTTTTGTTCCTGAGAACTGGTTGCTTGTATCCACCCACCACTAGCTAGACCACGCAATGCTCGGCAAACTACTGCATCACATGAGTACTTTGTGGCTCTTTTGACAACTGTTCCTTTCCCTAAACCTTCGAGCTTTAGAACTCTCTACCCTTTTGTGTCTTTCCCAATGACTATGACTAGCTTATTTTAAAAGACAGATTTTTCATTCCTCTGAAATTCATAAATACTTTCCCTTGTCTTTTCTTTATCCCGTTCATTAACCTTTCTATATTTCAATTAAAACCTGGTCATGATGTGGATGTGGACTTTTTGTCTGTGACTGGAGCCTCCAATGACAAAAAAAAAAAAGAACCATGGAAGTGAATAATAGAACAAGTAGGGGTGAAGGTTCTGGGTACATTGAAGAATGTGTGGAAAGAGGTCAGTATGTGGGAGGGCAAAAATGGGTAAGTTTGAAGCTACAGTAGTCCCAACAAAGTTGTATGGATGCAGGGCATGGGCTATAGATAAAGATGTGCAGGGGAGGGTGGATTTGTTGGAAATGAAATATTTGAGGACAATTTGTGGTGTAAGGTGGTTTGATCGAGTAAGTGGTAAGAAGTTAAGAGAAAGATGTGGTGATAAAGAGTATGGTTGAGAGAGAGCTGAAGAGGGTGTGCTGAAATGGTTTTGAACATATGGAAAGAATGAGTGAGGACAGGTTAACAAAGAGGATAAGTGTGTGTCAGTAGTGTAGTTGACAAGAAGAATGAGGAGACCAAATTGGAGATGGAAGAATGAATTGAAAAAGATTTTGAGTGATCAGGACCTGAACATACAGGAGGGTGAAAGGCATACATGGGATAAAGTAACTTGGAACGATGTGATGTACAGGGGTCGACATGCTATCAGTGGAGTGAACCGGGGCATGTGAAGTGGCTGGGAAAAGTGATGAAAAGGTCCGTGGGGCCTAAAAAGAAAAGAAGGTGGGGTGCAGTCAGTCATATATGAATGAGGTTTTTAACATGTTTAGAGAAAAGTTGTAGAGTTAGTAGCCGGGTACAAGGTTGTGAGTTATGTGAATAAAAGGAAATGCATGTTGGACGGATGAGATTAGAAATGCTGTAGAAGGAAAGGAAATGGCATATGGTAGATTGCTTGAAAGAAATGTACCAGATAAAGTTCCGCAAAGGAGGAGAGATGAATATACGATATGCTAGTGGAATGTTAAGAAGCTGATAAAGGAAAGCAAAGAAAGAGTAAATGAAGATTTTGGAAAAAGATTGAGTGAAAAGTTTAGGGAAAAAGAAATTGTACTGGAAGGAGGTGAGAAAGGAAAGAGGCGGATGTAAGAGTGGAAATGTAAATATGAGAGGTAAGGAAGGGGAGTTGCTAAATCTATAGGAGGAAGTGAAAGGAAGATGGAAAGAGTATTTTAAAGGACTGATGAATGTGGGAGAAAGTGAGGCAGCAGTTGATATATACATGGGTATGGAAGATGGAAGGAAAACAAAAGAAGTGCAGGGGCCTAAAGCAAGGAGGTAAAAAGTGTAATAACAAGGTTTAAGGTAAGAAAGGCACCTGGAGTGGATGGGATTATGGTTGAAATATTGAAGTATGGAGGACAATGTGCAATAGAGTGGATGGATGCATTTTATATGTAATTTAGCAGGGAAGTAGGAGGTTGTGCCTGAGGATTGAGAGAAAACTATTGTTGTTCCTTTATTCTAAGGAGAAAGTGCCAAGGATTCATGTAGCAATTATAGGGGAATAATTCTGTTAAATATGCCAGGAAGAGTGCGTGCAAGAAGTGTTGTTTGATAGTTTGATAGAGTGATAGAAATGCTTGAACGCATAATAAGTGAGGAGCATGGGGGTTTTAGGAAAAGTAGGGTATGTATGGATCACATTATTGTAGTGAGTATGACTGCAAAAGTATCTAGTGGAAGGTAAGAAGATGCATGCAGCTTTTATGTACATGGAGAAAGCATATGCTAAAGTCAAATAGAATGCTTTTTGAGATGTGTTATGGATATATGGGGTAAGGGGACAACTTCTGGATTGTGTGAAAGCCTTCTAGAGAGGAGGAAATGCATGTGGAAGAGTTGATGGAAAATTGAGCAAAAGTTTTGGAATTCATGTGGGTGTGAGGCAGGCCTGTGTGATGTCTGTAGCTTTTTAACATATATATGGCTTGCTTGATAAGAGAGAAAAGGTGTGTAGATGCAGAGTGTGGTGTTTAGGTATGGTGGCTAGTGACAAGCCTGTTTGTGGATGATACTGTGTTGCTTGCTGAGAGTCATTAGGAATTGCAGAAGGTTGTAAGTGTGTTTTATGATGTGTGTAAGCATAAACAATTGAAGGTGAATGTGAGTAAAAGTAAAGTAATAGGGCTTAAAAGAAACACATTGAAAGCACAGAGTGAGAGAAGAAAGTGTACTAAACTGTTATAGATATGGGGAGAAAGACTAAAAGAGGTGATAATTTAAGCATTTAAGAGCTAAAGACTAACAGAGGTGACAATTTAAGTATTTAAAAGCAGTCTTAGATAAGTTTGGTGATATGGATGGAGAGAGAAGGTAGAGAGCAGTACAGGGTAGAGGTGTCATTGGGTCCCTTAATAGAATAATGAAGGGTTAAGGTGTAAGTATGGAATCGAAGAAAGGAATAAGGAACAGCATAGTCCTCCCAACCCTGACCAATGGAACCAAAACATGATCATGGAATGAGTCACAGAGGTCAAGAAACCAGGCTGTGAAAAAGAGCTATTTGAGAGGAACATGTGGTATGGCTAGATGAATTGAAGAAAGAAGTATGGGAGAGTATGAGAGATGTGGGTGAAATGTAAAACTTTTGAGGTAGTGTGGGCTTGCGGAAAGAATGTAAAACAGGGAGCTTGCAAGGAGAGTATGATTGTACAATTAAAGGGGTTGGTATGAGAAGATGACCACCTCTGACTTGGGGAAATAGAGTGGAAGAGTATTGGAAAGAGAGGACTGGTAGAAGAATATGTGGAATGGTGTATGTAACGAAGGCATGTAAGGCTAGGGATAAGTGGAGACTTTTAACGTGACCACCCTCTTGATGGGAGTTCCTAGAGGGAATGAGAATCAGAGATATAGATAGATAGTGCTGTCATGTTCAATCATGCCTTTTTTCAAAATCAGAACTGTTGTCAGTTTCACAGTGGTTTTGCCAGAAAATATCTCATGGTTTATTCCAAAATGGCTAAACTGTGTAGTAAGAGTTCATATTGTTTTCAGCGTGTTTTTAACTGGATTCAGACATGGCATCACTTCTGGTAAACCCAAGGCACATAAACCTTAACTCAGAAGACACCTTTCGTCATTGACAGTGAACTGAATGCTGCTGTTTGGTTATTTCTTTGTTCTCCTTCACACAGTTTTCTTTCGGAAATACATGGTGTTACCCAGTGAAAAATTCAAGCTGGGTGGAAAGCTTTTGTAGATGAATGTAGTGAGTGCTACAAAGTGATTGGAAAGTATTAGAGAAGTTCAGGGTCATAATCTCTTAGGAAAGATTTAAATCTGAATGCTATGTAAGGGAAATTCACATTCCCATGGCACAAAAGTATTTCAGAATTTGCTAAAGGCTCCTTTTTATACAATACTTAAAAACTCAGCATGTGAGAGACTAGCTTGTGACATTTGTTGCAATACCTAAATGAAACTGGCTGAATAGAATGGGAAGTAGTGAACAGATTGCAGTCTCAGTGAGGGTCACTAACAAGCTTCTCATTTGTCATGCAAAAGGATCTCTTGTTCATTATCCTCTGAATCATATTGTTTCTTCTGTCCGTTTAGTTCATTTTTTCTCAGTTATGTAGCAGATTAGTTTCAACAACTTTCACCTTCTGCTAAGAGTGAGGTACATCTTGCCAAGCATTTTCATCTTTGGTTTCTGGTACAATGCAGCATCTCTTTTACTGTTTTCATTCATATTCTCTACATTATCATCAAATATATTGATGGGTATTTTTTTTTTTAAGGCTCCAGTCACGGACAAAAGTCCTCATCAAGGCCGGGCCCTAATTGAAATATAGAGAGAATTGAGAAAGGGGGA
>JAYMFT010420746.1:0-17661 GCA_038088735.1 Panulirus argus
TATATATATATATATATATATATATATATATATATATATATATATTGTGTGTGTGTGTGGGTGTGTGTGTTGCTAGTTACATTCTTGCCCCTACCACCGGGGGCCGTAAATCAAACTACTACACATTACTGCCGGACTTTCGACTTTCCCAGCTGTCACGGCCGCACCTGCGGCATGATGTACTACCCACCTACCTGGCATCAGTGATCAACTCGGTAATTCACCCTCTGAATTATGGCAACGACTTCTAACAAGAAGGAAAACTTCTTATATTAATTTGGGACGACTTTCACAGCGTTGCCGCTAGCTCAATGTGTACTCCCTTACCCAACCGCTAGACCACGACGCTGCGATAATTAACTACGACAGTACGACCCTAGAGTAAAACGGAACGACCCTTGAGCACGAGAGTACGACTTGTGAACATTACTGCTGTTAGCATCATTTAATTCGCTGTTTTCATCGGCATGGCTGAAACTACTGTTGTTGATCATCCCATTGATCATCCGTTGATTATCTGCTATCAAAAGGGTCACTACTGTTATCACAGACGTGATGTGACCCGGAAATAGCTGCTCCTCCCTGGCGAGTGACCTTTCTCTCTTATATCCCTGTCTTGCTCCGTCTGGCTTTTGAGTAAGGCCATATATAGCCATCCGAACTTCACCTTGGGAGCCTCATATCTCAGCGAAAATGGAACATATTCATTCCAGCACAGTCATGTTATGCAAATAGACAAAATCATAAAACAAGTTGAGAGTAAATGTCTTGAGTCTAAACAACATTACTTCACACACACAGCATCCCAAGTTAGGGAATCTTTGGTCCTGAGCCAAATCCGTTGACCGTGTCCCAAAAGCACTGACGTAGAGCCTCGGGCTTGCCCTGATCAGGTCTTTGCTGACGCAGTTCAAGAAATCGCACTAACACTCTGCAGTTCTAAAGCTCCATGTTTTATATCCAGCGAAGCTTGCCTTCCACCGCAAACTCATCCCAGGAGCCTCCACCTTCACATGCCTCCACCAGCCACGTAATTCCACTGGCGGTGCCCTGGGCACTTGCTGTTGATTACATCTCCCAAAGTTGAAATAAAAAGCAGAACATTTTCCTTCGGTCTTCTGGGAGAGTTTTAGGGTTTCAAAATTTCGTTCGGTATGTTGTATCCATCTGACCGCGGCCTTCCAGGAAAACAGCTGCCCTCTGCAAGTGAGGCGTCCTCTTAGTACCAATATTAACGCCGGTTCTACCAGACATCCACACGCCAGTGTGGATTGTGAAATGAAACCTTTTCTCTCCCGCCTTAAAGCTTATATTGATATTACTTGGAGAAGCGTAGCGTCCCCTATCAGGATACTACGGGACTATTCTGGGCGCCTCTCCAGTAAAGCGTTTCATACTCCCAAGACATCAGACTCTCATGTAGACTGCCCCATACCACGGACTGCTGGGTTGTCTCTTGTCCAGCCCCTCACTCGTTACTCCCTCGTCAACACGAGACACTTCCATGATTCGTTTGAGGTTTAAGTACGTTATATTAATGTTTTGCCTTCATCATTGTAGTAATAAAGAGTCCTCATAACCACTAACCACTTCTACGTTCTCTGGCCTGACCCTAAAGGAACAGAACAAAGGCCAGGCCACATCGCATCCACGTGCTCAAGTAGTCTCCTCGTGCTCGACTTTTGCATGGCCGTTCCCTGTGGTCGTAACTTCATTCTCAAGGGGTTAACCCCTGGCACAAGTAGCAACCCTTCCACAGGAACCACCCGGGCTCGGCACCAGCCTTCAGGTCTCCACACTAGCCTTCAGGACTCCACTCGAGCACGCTTCTCAATATCCACACTCGTCCTCACAGGAAGGATCTTTCCGTCCTGGCAAAGATCATTGCAGTGTTCCCTGTCCCTCTTAAATAAGACACATGAGCTATGCAACGAGCGAGTTCCCGCGGCCAGCATCCCTTCTCTTATTCCTGGTGGACAGTGTCCTCTGTCTTGCTTCATGCTCAAGCGGAGGCCACTTGGTCATGACGAATGTATGCGATCTATTGTTTACCATCTCCTGTAAACCCTCGCCGCTCGTCTAGAAATTTCCAGATCACATAAACATTTGTTTCTTCCTTCTTGTTGCCTTCGCATGTTGTAATAAACTGCATGACTACATCATTGGTTGAGCAAGAATGGAGTTCTTGTTCTTTTACTATAACGAACTGATCCAGCAAAGCTGCTGTACAGTTCATTGCTGGGTCCACTGCCTCGTATGTCGAAGTAACGTCTGTGGCCCCAGCCTGAACCTGTTAGCAAAACCAAATTCCTCTTTTTGTTAAGGTTAGGGAGGGCCATCGCTCCGGTCTTGGTATAGCACACTGAACTCCCAACCTCGGCACAGAAGGGAGTGATGTAGTTAGTATCGCGGACTGACGTCTTGGGCTTCCCATAGCTGGTGTCCACTCGCAGCTGGGTCGACGTGAGGACGGGTGGAAACCCCACATGATACAGCCCGGAGCTGGGATCGAACCGGCAACTACTGTGTTCGCAGACGACAACGCGAACAACAAATATGTACCCGATTGCGTACGAAAGTCTCGACCCTCCCCAGTTATCATAAACTTCCTGACTTTCAGCTGAGATAAAGAGGGACTCACCTACACAGCAGCGGTCGTGAAGGACCTTCTGTAGCCTGCTGAGACTCACAGGCGGAACTCACTCTATGCAGTGAGTCAGGGACGAGGTACGGGAATGGGAGGGCACGTGGGAACAGTCTCGCTGAAGTGTACCCGCAGAGCGAAAGACATGGGCACGATGGAATGTCCTCATAAAGCCCAACAGGAAGGAGGGGGGCAGACAGACAGAAAGAGAGAGTAAGCAGGAAGGGAAGAACGTGTTGAGGGAGAAGTGGAGCGGTAACGATGCGCAAGTTTATAGGAACATTAGGAGTATATTGCTGGTAACTCGGAGGAGATGGAGCGCCCCACTCAGGTGACGGGGACCAGGCTGGACCTTGCGCCAAATGAAAGACGTTATACCACTCAATAAACGATCATCCTGAGCCACCGTCAAAGACGTGGGCATTTCAAAAGTCGTGTTGCCTGACGTTGGATGTGTAGAAAACCCAGAGCAAATGATGCATGAATGGGCGACGAGAATGGATCAGGAAAAGTTTTAATTCATTTCATGCGATAAATCTTAAGCCTTCGAGAAAAGTTGGCTTGCAATAAAACTGGATAAATGTGGATTCTGGAAAGTTTTCTGAAACTGGTGATGCGTCAGACGTGTATATATATATATATATATATATATATATATATATATATAATATGTATTTATCTATATGGTGTGAACTTCATGAAATGAGGTCGAATAGGTTTCCCAAATGCTCAGGCACCGGAGCAAGTCTGTGGCACAAGGATATAGAATGCTCTTTGTGACAAGTTGCTGTAGGGAACTGATTACAGGAGAAATGGGTCGAGTCTTAAGAAGGTGGTGGGGTTCGAGTGAGCAAGACTGTCAGTTGATGAGATTGATGATCCAAGTTATAAGCTGACTGGACATTAATGATGTAAGTTATAAGCTGACGGTTCATTTGAGGAGAATGATCAGAATAATGGTTATTATGGATGATGCAGAGGCCAAGATGAAGACTAAAAGTTTAGGATAACGAGTAAAAATTAACTTTACAAGATCTGAAGACTTGAATATATTGAAGCCAACAACTACAAGTAAATTAAAATCGTCATAGGAATGTGAAATTCAGGTGAAAGACAGTTTACTGCGTTCAATATTTTTTTTCTATGTTTCTATAGCGTTGCTTGATAGAAACCAACTCTGTTTTGTTCCAGAAAAGCTAAATTCTCATACATTCGAACATAAAGTATAAAAAGATTTTTCGTTTCCATCCAAAGATCTAAACTTGTCTCGCTTTTCAGTGGAGATGCGACACAAACGGAAGCTCCCCATCGAGCCCAGAGGCCGGGGTCAGTTGCTACCGAGCGGTGAAGTGTGAGTGTGTGATGGGAAGTGGAGGTGAAGTGTGAGTGTGTGTTGAGGAAGTGGGAGTGAAGCTAAATGTGTGGGAGTGAAGTGTGTCTAAGAGAGAAGCGTGAGTGTTTGAGGAAGTGTGAGTGTGTGTGGGAAGTGTTAGTGCGTAGGAGGAAGATGAGAGTGTGTGGAGGGGAAGCGTGAAAGTGAGGGATTACTAGTATGTAAATGTGTTTGGAAGGGGGAATTGTTAGTGTAGGGAACGAATTACATCAATATAGTCACAAGATGTGATGGTGGAGAGCGTATTGCTCCTGGCAAAGAGAGACGCAGCCGTAGTGTTCCACTGCAACACCAGAGAGAGAGACGTGGTGTTCCTCACTGTTACTCTGCACAGGTAATGGACCAAGGTTCCAGGAACCTCCAGACGGCTGGATCTCAAGGAAACCTTATGCCTCAGCTGCCGAGCAAACTACACAGGGTTTGAGAAGTCCAACAACTAGTCCAGTGTACTTATGAATTAATTAACTTCTTAAAAGGACTGGAACAGGAGCCTGATTACATTATTACTTCACAGGAGAAACTTTCCCCTCTTTTAATTACTCTTCAGAACCATTTATGGTTCAACTTTATTCATCGTGAGAGCAGCGTGTGCTGCCAGTTTGGCATGTCAGTGTGGTGGAGGATATCGGAGTGTGAGACCAGGGTACGACACGGGGGTGTCGCAGAGTGAGACAAGAGTGTCAGTGGAAGAGGTCGTAAAGTAAGCACATCACACGAGGATGTCGCAAAGTGAGACTACGATATCGCATGAGGGAGTCGTAAAGTGAGACCAGGATATCAAAGTGATCATGTCGTCCTGGTGTTCAAATCTGTGCTGTTGTGTGACTCTCTCCGGAGGTCGTGTCCAGCATCATCCTTGTGAACACAATGACTTTACCTCATTAGCACGACGACTTAGCTCCTCGAGAACGACGACTTGACCTCTTGAGTTCAACGAGTCGTCCTCTTTAGTACCGCGACTCAACATAATGAACGCGTTGACTCAACCCTTGAGGACGACAGCTTAACATTTTGAGGACGACGACCAAAGCCATCGAGCAGCACGACTTCGGCCTCCAGCACAACGACTTGATTCACTGAAAACCACGACTTAGGCGCTGCGTATGACGACTTGACTCCTCGAGGTCATGTCAATGAAAGAGTTGAGAGCAAAAATATTTTTCTATGACATCCACACGTATGGATGTTTAAGAAGTCTTGTCTTTTCCTAATTCAGAAAGAAATATCTATAATTCGTTACAGGAGAACGGTGGTATAATTCCTGTACCATACGATTGCAAAGAAAAGTCAGACAATCTCAGTCGAGGGAAAGCAAAAAAAAAAAGGGGGGAAATGAGAAGACGCCGCATCTGGACGCTCATCTCATTTCCTCGAGTCTCTCCAGCGGTCCACACGTTATCTTCAAAGACTCGTAAAAAGTGGAGGCCACTCCCACAATATATATATATATATATATTTATTTATATATATACGTATCGTACTGGGACACATTTCGGAACATAAAAAGAGCAGGCTTTTGGTGTGTGTGTGTGTGTGTGTGTGGTATTCAGAAAGAATCCTGTGTCATCAGCTCCCCTGCAGTAGGTCCATCAGCTTTCACGAGGGAGCTGTCTCCCTTGTGGTTCGCACACGGAGGAGAGTCAAACTACAATAGCCAGACTGATAGGCTCATAATCCCACCGATTTAGGCCAGTGGAGCGATCATCCCAGCGGAGTGGGGCCCTCCACAGGGTAGATGATCTCTCAGGTAAACACCGGCAAGATAACTTGGCGTTATGGTAAGATAACACGAGCGTATGGAGTGTGATAAAGATACCTCTCTATGTCAAGATCATTCTTAGTTATCGTTAGAATTCTTACATTCCCTTCATGTGAACCGAAAAACTTATCAATAAATCTTTCGCGAATGAAACACAAAACTGCATCACCAGATAACGCAGGAGGCAAGACTGGAATATTCAGATCAGAGGGAAGTAAAAATTCATACCATGTTTTTGTAAAACATTTACAAATATTTCACTGTTTTCTGCCGTGCCTGAAGCTGTGTAAATTCGCCCGGCCGTCGTCAGAATCGTGCGCCGGTAAAGCATTTAAACGCGTCCGCTAAACAGTCGCTGGAGCCAGAACCAACATGGCCGGGCCGGACCAACATCAATAACCACCAATAATCCCGTTGCGTTAACTAGATAGCCGGGGAAAACGGAGATTGGTTCCTCCGCGTTTTCGTATTGATAAATCAGTATTTTCCCAGCGCGCCCACATGTTCCGGGTTCACAGAGACTGACGACAACGTCAGGACACTCGCCGTCAGCGTCAGCACTTACACCGTCAGCCCTCCTTCACGCCACTAGTTCAGCTTCTGACGAATACAGACGCCCAACAACAAGACCAACCACGACCAAGGACACGGTGTTGGAGGTGAGCTGAGGGAGAGAGTCAGATCTCCACCAGCTTACCTTCCCTCACCAACAGTGAAAATATTGCACCTTTGTTCGTATAAATTCCCTTCGCCTGCTTCATCAGGCCAGTGCCTTACTGTCTTCCGTCCGTCTACTCAACGAGGCACGTCATGCAATACCTTAGCACAATCATCGCGACTCCCACACCAAATGAAAGCATCAGACTCATCATAATCTTCGTGGACATGAGGAAATGAAATCGTTAGACTGACTTATCATTTGTAGCTCAGGCAGCTGGACTCCACGCCGGACACTGTCCAAACTAACCTCACTTCAACAGATGTCCACACGGAAATTAGTAATGCTGTTATTCTAACCTAAGCTTTATTAATGCTGACGCTCGCATTTAGTGAGCAATGAACATACTATGAATATCATTATAATAATTAACGAGTTACAGCACTGCGTCGACACGCATTTTCAACATCACTTTATTAAGTTAGTCGTGGTTGTGATGAATTCTGTCTTTAACATATAATCATCTTTTTCGAAAGTGTGTTAAAAGTCTTATACTTCACATGACTTCATTTGTCCAGGTCCAAACGCATCATGTATATTTTGCACGCAAAATTTGACATTCGAAGCGTCAACACTTTACCTCATGTTCATATCTGGTTATAATACAGGACGTGGATAAGCACACTGGTGGGTGGAGCCGAGGATAACAGAGTGACACAGTTTTATCCTAATGTCTCGTATTTTCCTTATAAAAACTCATTTATTCTGAGGCTGCCGTAGAGACATTGACGGCACAGTTGATCTCTCTACAGAACACAGAGTTACGTGTGAGACGCACATTCCTGGTGAGTTATTTCTTTTCCTCTGTTATCCCGAGCAGCTTTGGCTCTGGCTGTAAAAGAGTCTCCGACGGGGGGACATAAGTGTGTAAGGTGGTCCTCGAGCCGTCTTTGCCATTCCAAATTACTTTCATGATGTGAATTCCAAGTTGGCTACAGACATTTCTGTCTCCGAGATGAGCTTTTTGACCGAACTTGGCAACCTTCTCAACAATACCATAATCCTGGCTATGAATGATTATGGTGAGTGACGAACCTAATCCAGCCAGACCCTCGAGTGAGGCGAAGATCTTTTTCAATAGGATTGGTAACGTAAAGAATAGTTTATCGATTAGAACAGCCAAAAACAGCGCCATAGGCACAGTCTATAACAAACTTGATGAATAATTCACTTCAGGTCCCAGAATAGCATCAATTGCGCCTCTTTAGTTCCATGTAAATTCACAGATATTTCTCCTAAAATCATGTGTATTCCTCCCGCCTCTCGCCACACTAATCTCTGTGGTTCTGATTTCTCCCACTCTCAGAGACGGCCCCGAAAGATCCCACTGGTCTGTTGTTGCCTTTTGCATTCCTTTGTATTCTCTCAGTCAGCTGACTCTGAACTAACCTCTGTGTCCCAGGCTTTCCCCCCCAGTATATGCATTTGAATAAAACAAAAGTAATTACAGAACATCACTCTTACAGGACAGAACACAATGGTTCTTGCTTGCAGCTCGAACGAATATATATCATGTATATTAAAGTATGCACATTGAGTATGCATATACATATCTGTTACGTCCTCCCATGATGATAATGTCCTTGAATGTGACGCGGAAAAATGGCACCTTACGGCAATGTTCTTGTAGGGTCGCGTACACAGATAGGTGTACACTGTTCACCGAGTCAGTGATAAATACCGACTGGTACTAATAAATACGTGCAAGGAACGAAGGTTAACGACACCCCTGACGTTTTTTGTTCAACGAGTTGGGATTAATGACTAGTATAATGACTTGGCATACAACAAAATGAAGATTAACGACACGCCTGACGTTTTTGTTTACGTTTGTCAAATCGATTATGGATACTGCAAGATGGCAGGCAGGTCGCGGGTTGGCCAGGACTGGTCCGATTTCACGTTTACCCTGTCCTCTTGTGTATTGCATTCTGGTTCGTAGGAATTGCTTTCCTAGCAACTGCTTATCAGCATTTAATGCATAAACTATTTTCCAGTGACTGCGCCATATCATTTAAAGGGGTCGGTGGTCGGCCCGCCAACCACATCCGGGGATATTTCAGAATATCCAGCTAGGATATTGTCACTCCTGTATATAAGTCAACATGTTTAGTTCTTTCACATCACGTTTCCACAGGCTGCCACTGCCTCATATTGGCGCCAGTGTACGTTGGCGTACTCTCATATTTCCGGCCGAAGTTGTTGCCCGGAATATGATTAGGATTTTCACAGACTCGGTGAAAATGTTTTCCCTAAAGTACTGGCAGACGATTTTCGCGGACGATGTTCGATAACGACACTGTGTAAACCGGTCAACAATTGTAAATTAGTCAGAAACTCGTGCAAACCCATATGTATTTTTCACACACACACACACACACATACACGTTCACAAACACACACACACACACACACACACACACACACACACACACAAACATATATATATATATATACTCATTTGTGTAACTCTATCAGGATTGATTTACGTACGGGACTTTTATGTGCATGTATGTATATCTATATGTATATAGACAGGAAGAGTCCTTTTATATTTTTTTATCATATATTTATACATAAATGTTTCCATGGAAAAAAATTCATTGCTCTCCTGTATGAGTTGGTACATATGTGTGTTATGTGCATATTTGCTTCAGTGAACATTTTCAACAGAGTTTGTGTGTTTAACTTGTGCGTTCATCAGGAGGAATATATAGAAAGTACAGCTAGGCCAATCGGATTCACCGGTTGTAACCCTTTAGCCGTAAGTCTTCCCCTGATTCCATAATTTATCTCTCTCGACCATCTGCCTGGCGTCAGCCGGGCCACAGATGGGAACTTTCTGTCTCGGATCTTTCCCATTTTGTTTACCTTCTGTCTCAGACAAGACAAAAATTTTCGACTTGTTTCACTGGTGGGTGGCACGTGCCATAGTCACTGCACTACCCTGACCAAGTCACTGTAATAACCTGAACAGGTCAATGTAGTAACCCTAACCAGGTCGCTGTCCTCCCCTGACCAGCTGTGGTGAACACAACTCACTGCAGAAAAAAACGTTTGTCATGTGAATTAATGAAAGATTCTGCAGAGGGAACAGTCAGCCCCCAGCTTGTGGCGTTCCCCCAGCGCTATGTACGCTCCCCAGCCACACCCCAGCATGATGGTCTGGCCCCTGCCTCCCCTTCTACCACCCTAAACAATAACATTCAGGTTTATGAGAAAAGATTCTACCAGCTTTGTAGACCAGACAACACTGGTAGCCGGAAATCTTCACACTAAATAGGTTCACAAATATGTCAGATGTAATCACGAATCCAATTTGGTGCGAATAATTTGTTGGGGTATAGAAGAGATAAAGAAAGGAATCTCTTTAACAACGTTCCTATAAAATCACTGCCATCATCAGCAGTTTCATGACTTCACAAACTTAAAACTTCCAACACAATTACGCGAAAGATTTCTATTCTGATAGAAAAGAAAATTATTGTAAATGAATTTTTCGTCTTATTGCTAGAAATCTCTAGTCTGAGATGACTGTTAGCTTGATATTCTTGAGGACGACTGAACGTCCGTTGAGCATGGTAGTACGACCCTTGAGCAAGACGTTTCTAACCACCAACACGACGACACGAGCCTTGGGAGTGATCGCCTTGGCCTATAATCTGACCCTTAGGTCGGCTCATGATGCCCAAGGTTCACATTGCTATGCCCAAAGGATTGTAACATATCAACTGAACTCTCACAAAGACAGAACGAAGATCTTCAAATCATCTAACATGTACGAGGAGTTCCTGCAGTAAACATGTATTTAACTTCCTTACTGACCTGCGCAGTGGCATGCGCACCAGTAATTGGGGTTGATGGAATCTAGTTTATTCTGACTTTTGCTCGGAGTTCGTCTCGTTCCTCGTCGGCGTCGTCCACAGACCGCTCTTTGGTTCCTTCATGCTATTCTCTCGCGCCACCCAAGTTTGCTCGTTAGCGGAGGGACTGGCGTCGGGTCGTTCGTGATCCTCCTGGCAAGAATTAAGATGTACCATCACAGGGATCTGTATCCTGCAGGTCCTTCCTGACGACACGTCACGCCACAAGTTAACCCTGCCGGACCTGTGACCTCTGAGGCAAGTTCCAGTTAACTCTGCCGGGTCTCTTAGATTACCTTAGCCACGCTTATGACCTCAGGACCCGACATGACCTTGGCCGTGACCTCCCGTACGCTGCTGGTACACTAGGTCACTTGCTAATCTTGACCTCTGGCTTATTTTTCTTGTTCTTGTTTATGTATCAACGTGGTGGACAATTAAACAATGATTCACTTATTTGTATGTGCTTAGATGGCAGATACATACACATGCACATACATATACCTATACATAGATACAACATATGTATGAAAACATACAGTGAGACGCACACATAGAAATCGATTCCTAAATACAAAAACATTTTCATAAATACATACTTATACACAGAGTAACAAACGAAAAACACACACACACACACACACACACACACACACGCGCGCGCACATATTCACATGAACAAACACCCACACATGTACGTACAAGAAAGAAAAACACAGAAGCAGCAAACATAGACAAACACGAACAAAGACATGAACAAAGGCCCCGGTACACCTAGGAACAACTTTGTACCTAAGCCTCCCGCTTGCGGCTAATCATATGCAAATATCATCTGCGGTTGGCCAAGGAAACTCATTAATGCAACAAAGAAAAAAAGTAATTGCAAGTCAGCCCAAGTGACGGCCGTTTTTAAATCCCCAAAATCCTGATCCCAAATTTCCGCGTTTCATAATACGAAGATAAATCGTCCTCCAGGTGACAGGAAACAATTGTTGACAAGCGAAGGTCTTACAACAGGGATGGTGTTGGGTCGCGCCTGGCCTACCGGGGCTGCCGTTGGCTGTGCCAACGCTCATGTTGTGAGTGTTGATGGTGCCGGACTGGGGGGGGGGGGGGGAATTTAGCACAGCCTGCGAGAGCGAGTACAACTCAGCCTGGGGAGGAAGTATAGCACATTCTGGGGAGGGAGTATAGTACAGCCTGGGGAGGAGTATAACGCAAATTGGGAGAGAGAATATAGCACAGCCGGTTAGGAAACATAGCGCAGCCTGAGGGAAAGAGCAGAACATAGCCTGGGGTGAATCTATAGCACGGCCTGGGAGACAGTATAGCACAGCCTGGGGTAGGGTTATAGCCACCACAGGTCCTGCCAGGGGTCAGGTGTACACACACCCGCTAAGCGAGAGTAATGGAAAACATGTAAACAAAAGCAATTTAGAAGTAAGCTAAACAGTGCATATATATATATATATATATATACACCACCTCACCAGATCACGTCACTGCGCCTAGCGAACACTGTCAGGAAGATTTAGCATCGTCAAAACCTCTCGTTGCGTTAAGTCTATTGTTTCCCAGCTTCCCACGAAGGGAACATCTCTCATCATTACATCCGAGATATTGCTTTGTGGGGAGAAGGTTTTCAGAACACTGAGCGTATCTGTTCCTGGATAATCCATAGCGAACAAACCTAGGGTAGAATATCTGGAATTCTTTTCTCTATACTCAGGGAACTGTTCCATGACCCTGATGAAGGTGTGGTATTTGTGTGACCACATCACTGTTCAATCCTTGGAGCTGTGACACGTATTTCAACCTAGTAAAGTAGTGTATATTGCTTCTTTAGTAAAGTGTAAGTTCCACGTTAAGTAACGTTGTGGGCACTTTACTGACGAAGGCGCTTGAGGTGAGAAAGGCAACGCTGTGAGCAGAGCGGCAGATGAGGAGGATGAGGATGAGGAGGGAGTGAGGCCCCGAGGCGTTGGCTGCTGCAGACGAGCCAGAGACGGAGGTGCTAACGCCCCCCTCAGGGCTGAGGATAATTGGATTTTCACCGAGACGTTAGTTAGCCATGCTTTTGTGCCTTCCCCACCCCCCGTGGGGCCTCTGCTTCTACCTACCACCCACCAGTCCAGGTCGTACTGGGAGGCGCCGGTTGTCAAGGAAGGAACTCACAAGAAAAATTGATTAAGAATGGAAAAAGTTGTAAAGGATGATTTGGGCTAAAAAGGCGAACACTAAGGAGAGCTGATGTCACGATTATTGTCGTTCCGCTCGCCAGCAGGAGTCATCGACCAGCCCTGGACAACTTCCGTATTCCCCTGTGTGAGGACTGAGGTGCTGTCCCCGTATGTTCCTGCCACAACAGGTTCGGATCGCTGTCAGTGTTGCTTCTGTATCCGTTGGTGACAAATGACTGGTCGAATACTTGACTATAGCCTGCGCTCCACACGTAATTTGCCTAAACCCTAAATCCCCAGGATGCTGGTTCGATGTCGCTCATGCCCAAGGGCGGGGCATACACCTCGACTGTACATAAGTGTGTGTGCGTGTGTCCCTCCGCCACCAAGGCAAGATTGGTCGGCAACACAGTACCTGGCCTAAGGTCGACGTCTGGTGGCCGTCAACAGCGCCCTGATCATGTAAACACACAGCCGCTGGTTCCTGTACGGCTTACCAGGATGTTTGAAGATGTTTCTCGATGACGTGTTAAGATATGAAGATACAGTATGCCAATCTATCTTACGATGACACGTAGGTGTATCTTATGTAACCTGGGGGGGGGGAGGAGGAATCCGCCATGGCGGTAAATATCTATATGATTATTTTAGAAACTATGAGATACTAGACAAAATGATGAAGGTTATTTGATCCAGAGAAACAGAAATTAGATGCACAAATCACTCCAAAGCTAATGTTGTATGCTAGTGCTATAATGCCGGCTTTCAAAGACAGTTGCTGAAGGACTGGCTACAGCAGCTCAAGCCTATGAACATCTGATCCAAAAATACGATGGAAAGTAATGAATAAAAACACAGTCTCCACGCCAATGTGTATAGACCTATCCACACCAGTGTATATAGCACCAACCAGACCAGGGTGTGTAAAGACCCTTCCACACCAGTGTGTATATACCTATCCACACCAATGTGTATAGAACCACCCGCACCAGTGTTTATTGATGAGGGAAGCTGGACGGACAGAGACAAAGGAAGAAGTGAAAGCGGGAAAAGAGGATCTGTGTTAAGAGAAAGACCGATTGTAGAGCGCTGGTCAATGATACAGTTGAGGATGCAAGAGACGAGCCAACTGCTGCCGTAATACCTTGGTTCTTTTATCATCCCTGGGAGAGAGCGATTCCCACAGCTATAAACCAGCCCTGCCGCGGTATAAACCATAATGTATATAAATGTAGCATCAGGAGGAAGTTATAACATGGTACGGAGGTTATGCTTATGGTGATGGACTCCTATTGTTGGTAAAATAACTTATTCCAACCAACACAGTTAACAGCACTTCAAAGCCGAATTTTGTCTTCTTTAGGAGTCACTGAACTTTCATTTACAGAGACCTCGTTGGTATCTTTCTATGAATATCAAATGAATATTTTTTTCAAAAGCTCTCATTGTAATCGAGAAGCAGGTAATTAATACCCTGGATGATTCATTTAAGAAAAGAGTGATTATCTTTTATGACCAGACAGCTACGGTTCATTGAGCCGGAATCATTCACGTACACACAGCACAAAAATTGACTCTATACCTTAAAAGTGACATGATGTGACATAAGCACAAAAAAAACTGAAAGCCTACCAGCGTCTTGAAGTTCACAAGTGATCATTTTGAAACCTGTCGTTCACTGGTGTAAAGATCGTTTTTCTGACGTGTTTACATATGAAGGCTTTTGGAACAGTTTTACTTATGTAAAAACTAAGCTTGCCAAAGCTTTTCTCATCCTGAGTAACTTCGTTGCTAAATTTATTCTCAAATATTTCAACATCACCTGTGATTCTGAATATTTCAGCGGCATGATATTAAATGTGAAACATAAACATTATTGATGAAAGCATTATTGTCTTTTCGAAAGCTACTTTGACATCTTTGATGAATTATTTGCTTAGTTTGGTGAAATCTGATATCACTCTGTGTATCTGTCTGTACGTGGAATTACATATTTATAACTGAGACTGCACAGGGAGAGAGATTTACACTCGTGGGACCCCATCTCTTGACCATTCTCTGCCATCAGACAACTTAAATTTCTGTATGCTTTCTGCATTAACCATGTCCTCAGTCATTTTGTTCCATTCACCCACCACTCCTATATCATAAAAATATCTTAAATGTCTCATTTGTTTCTTATACTAATGTGTAAGTATGTTTGTGTGTTCCTACTCAGCCAGAATGAGTGCCTCAGGTGACAGAGGAAAGTAAGGGGCAGTATTCAAGAGTGGGAACGACACTACAGTAATTTGAGCCGCTGGCGGGATTAACCTCCCGTAGCCATTTGCTGCAACGGGGCCACTCACAGTATCGTCTGGCAGGGATATAGAGAAAGAGAGAGAGAGAGAGAGAGAGAGAGAGAGAGAAAAAGTAAGAAAGAGAGACTCAGCCCAAGTGTTGGTATCCCTTCTGGGACCAGTCCTCGTGACCTGCCCTACGAATACACGTCGAGGACCAGTCTTAAACAGTAAGACACAGAGACAGTGCTGGCAGTATGGTGAGAAGAGGTACTTCATCTTGGTAATGATGGAGTACTAGTTGTCAGCTATGGGTGTCGTGCGGTGGTAGTGAGTGTCAGCAGGTTGTCAGGTCAGCGAGGGGTGTATACAGTAATAAGGGACGGGACAGCACGAGCGTAAAACTCTCTCCCCCGAGACGCGCTAATGGCAGTCATGGCACACACACCCACACACAGGATGGACGATCTTTCAAATTTCATCTCAGCGACAACTTTAATGGATGCTTTTAGCTCTCCCCCAGCCACTTTCTCCCCCAGCCTCTCACTCTCCCAGCCCCTCACTCTCCCAGCCTCTCACTCCTCCATCTCTCACTTACCCAGACCCCTGCCACCCACCCCTAGCATCTCCCTGCTTGGCCAAAATGAAGACCTTAGATAAGAGAAAAGTTACAGTTATCGGAGAAGAGTAAGGGGCCAGCTCATGACCTGAACCCATGGTGGTATTTACCTCAGTCCTGACTGGCTGGTTCCTGACGTATTCCCAGCAGACTACACACACACCTTCACTCCCTTCCTCCTCAACACTACTGACATCAACCTGAACATTGTACACCATCCTGCTTGACTACATGCACACCTTCCTGATGCCGCTTTGTGAGGCCCAGCACTTTGTTTCAAACGAGAAAGAGGAGATAAGGAGAGAGAGACAGAGACAGAGAGACAGAAATGCAGTGAAGTAGAAACAGCGGCAGTACCGCCTGCAGCACGAGCATTAGCAGAAATGCAGCTGGACTTACGCTGAGGGAGATGTTGCCGAGACGCCAGCCCAGCGGTTCACCTACACGGGGATGCAGCAGCAGAACTCACCTTGACGTAGATGGAGGATGACTCACCTCAGGGCTAGAGGGGAAAGAGGACGAACCTTGACAGGGTTGAAGAAGGAGGACTCACCTTGACGGGGGTGGAGAAAGGGGACTCACATTGACAGATGCGAAGGGGGACTCACCTTGACGGGGATGCATATGAGGATGAGGAGGAGGTCAGCGCTGGCCAGGGAGGCCAGGAAGACGTTGGTGGTGGTCTTGAGGCGTCTGTAGCGACAGATGGTGAAGATGATGAGGGCGTTACCCAGCACCCCAACCACGTACGTCACGGCGTACACCACCAGGGGCGGCGCCAGCTGGCTCCAGAAGAACGTCTCCAGCGCCGCCTCGTAGTCGTATATATAATCTGTCTCGTTCCCAGTACCGTTCGTCGGCGAGTCCTTCGCTGGAAAGTTGTAGTCGAGGTCAAACGCGTCCAGTGTGTCGTTCTCGTGACCTTGCGAGTCCTGGTTGTGGCCAAGGGTCGGCCCGGAGCGGCCGTAACTACCCATTAAGTCCTGTGTGGTTAAAGTAGCCTCAGGAGAAGAAGCGAGGCCACTGCTGTTGCTGTTGCCGTCGCCCTCCATGGCACTCCTGACGAAGCTCTGAGCAAGGCACTCACAGCTCTGGCTTGAGGTACTGCCTATATCAGCTAACAAAGTGAATTACCACTCCTCCTTGCGCCCTCCATTAACTGAGCGGGAGACGCTGCAGATACGAGACACGAGTCCCACTGGGGCCCTCACAGCAGACACGGAGCTCTCACAACAGACTCCCAGATTTGTGAGTAGAAGCAGACCCTCAAGGGGAGGTTCAAGTGCCACCCGAAGGAGGCGCTGCTGCAGTCGAAGAGTGGAGGCAAGAGAGGTTGTCCGTGTACAGGCCAGATGTGCGCTGCGTCAGTTAGGCTGCCTGTCGGAGGGAAGGGAACACGGGCTGGGTGTGGATACCAACAGATGATTAATGACGAAAACTATATCAGGCCTCCCCAGGCTGGTGAGGGACCCACTCTCCTCTTAAATGACTTTCAGTCCTTTGCATGCATTCGTTTATCTCTCTACTTGATCCCTCTCACATTCTCTCACTCTCTATCTCTCTCTCTCTCAAGTAGTAGACGGTAGGCAACCACCGACCAGGGAAGTATACCAGCAGTACTACCCGCCTGGGTATCAAAAGGGTTAGTGACGGCTGCGCAGTGAGCCAGCACTTCAGTGGCAGTCCAGTATCACTCCCTTGGCCCAGGTAGCTATATTTTCTTACTACTTCATCCACACGTGAGCTGTTTGCTTTCACTCCACAAACATACAATCTCTCCGTCTCATACAGATCAAGACATCATGTAACTCACATGACCCGTTTTCCGTGACTCTGTATTTTCTTACGGTGAGCGCTACGCGGTAGCCCCTAGCCCTACACTTTGTCATGATCCCGTCGTATGTTCTCAGTATATATATATATATATATATATATATATATATATATATGTAGGTGTTACCGGACTCCGCCTGTCTGTAGTTACAGAGCGGATAAAAAGTCATCTTCGTCGAGACTGAGTCATTGTTTGTTGACGTAATGGAGCCCAAGGCTGCGCTGCTTTAGAATGAGAGGTTCTTTGACGAGATTGTGCTCCCAGGGAAGCAGCCTCACTAAACATGAATTTTCAGTCGCACTGTAACTTCGAATAGGCAGAGTCCGGTAACGCACTCACACACACACACACACACACACACACACACATATA